>JADBJO010002404.1:30000-45000 GCA_016801955.1 Conus betulinus
TGCAGGATAGGCAGGCCTGGCTGCAGCAGCTGCTGGTGAAGGTCTGGTCAGGGTTCGATGTTGCAGCAACACAGTTGTTCCCTTGTACCTTTTGTCCTCGAGGGTGGCCCTGCAGGAGTTTTCGAAAGAGGAGACAGCTGTGTTAATTGTGTGACGCCAGGCATTGCCATCCGCAGCTAGGGAGGACCACTGGTGACAGTCGATATGACAGACAGTGAGGGTTTGTTTTCCAGTCTTTGTGTCACTTCTTTGGTGCCCCTTTGTTGCAATGGCCAGTGGAGAGTTCGCTCCAGAGTCTTCATGTGGGCTTGTAGTCATCTGAGGTTGAAGAGGCTGCCATGGAGACGGGATCTGATGTAGGCTTCATCCTCGTCATCAAGATCTTCAGTGGCTTGTTTGAGCATCATCTGATGTACATGGCAAAGAGCGTCGGTGGCAGGTAGCAACCCCGCTTCACACCATTGATGATAGAGAAGAGCTCTGAGAAATCATTGTTGAAAATGACTCAGCTGTGCATACACATGATAAACAATTTACCTAACAGTATTTGTAAGGTGAAGTTTTTTTTCAATTTATCCCCCTCCTACTTCACCCGCCCATCTACCCAGCCCTCTTCAGAGAGTCGCCTTATTTCATAAGAACGTCTTAGCACAGATTCAGATACCGGGAAGGACGAAAGTGGGGGGAGGTCACGGAGGGCAAAGAGAGGAGAAGGGCGGAGGTTGATGAGAAACTGGCAAGAAAAAATATCAACCTTTATGCTTGAAAATGACCTACGCAGAAATGACGTGGACATGAAGAAAGTTTTGAAAAAATTTGTGTAGACTTGTTTTCCTACAGACAGTGTTTCTAAGGAAAGTTGAATATGCGACTGTCCTATGGTTACAAAAGTAATGTTGATTTGGTTCTGAATCGCCCTTATTTATGATAGTATATTAAAAAAAAAAAAAAAAAAAAAAAAAGAAAAAGCAGCAATGTTCCCCCTCCCCGAAAGTTTTTTTTTGTTGTTGAGAGTATTGATACCTCAACCCATTTTTGTTAGAGGGTATACAGTTAAACAAAACCTTACCTGTGCTAAATGCTGAAAGTGTGGTGTTTTTTTTTTTTGCTGTCCCAACTTCTGCGCCACCTCAGAGGCAGTGCACCCATGCCGCTCATTCCGACACCCCGTCCACAGCCACAGCCCAGCTGGTCCTGCCGCAGCCCCGGCACAGGCAATCCACAGGGAGCAGTCAATGTCAAGTCGTCAAGAGGCAACCCACCGGAGGAGACACTGCACTGCTGCCGAGTCACTTCGGTGGTGTTCAGTGGCGCCTGTTCTGATCTAATGTATGCAGGACACCACCTATTAAATCCCCTACAGATGACAATAATTGCTTAGTCGTGGAACCGGCGTGAGTGAGCTCTCCCTCCGGAGGGCGCCACCACGTCCGTCCAACGACAGCCCCCATGGACTCGTCGATACCGGTGACCCCGACGGAACCAAACCAAACAAGGTCACAGATGTGGAGAGGACATCGAAACTGAGATCACCATGAGAGCAGGGCATTAAGGGCCACAAAAATTTTGAGACTTTTTTTTTTAATGCTGATCGATGAGAATGAGGATATTATTATGATGATGCTACGGATTTCCATTTCGGTCTGAGACTACATGACAGGGCTGTACTCTACGTCTTTCCTTTTCATAATATATCCCGGCATCAACCAGGCCCAAGAGATACAGGCACCTGCAGTGTTGGTCAGGAAATTTGAGCAACACTCTCAGAAACGCATCCATTAAGTGGATGAAACTCGACTGTTTGGTCCCAGTCTTCCTAACTGAGTCTACAGTAAGCTCAACCCTGGGTAGGAGCCAGTCGGAGCAGAAAAACCCACATGACTCTGATGGGATTCGAACCCACGACCTCCCAGCCGGGAATCAGCAATGCTAACCACTTTGCCACGGCGGCTGGTGTGATGAAATATTTTCTTCTTTTTGGACTTGACTTTGCAAAAGCAGCTGAGTTGGTATCAGATGCTGCAGTTTCAAGGTATCTACTTGCCCTCTTGTGTTTTTTTTGTTGTTGTTACCAAACGATTTCCTTCTGCAAGACTCATCATAATGTCTTTTTTTTCTGTTGGCATAGTATTGGAATGGTGTGTCCCAAGAATTGACTTTGTTCAGTATCAATGATGCATGTAAAGGAAAACTTTTGTCAAAACACAGTCAGTTATATTCTTCTATGGAAAGTGCATGCCAAGATGAATTGGAAAATTTTGTTGATAAGACTTTCGACCAAAAAAAATTGACACATGAATCACAAGAAAAAACATGACACGTTTCGACCTTTTATGTCTTCTTAAGACGATACACAACACTCAGGACAATGAAAATGAGCGAGCAATCTCTTATCTTCATCCAATTTGGCACAAGATGTATGTGTGCCATGTTTGAAGCTCTTGCGTTAGCTGGTCAGAATTGATGCGCTCAACGTTGTTGTCATGCATAGCTTGGCAAACATTTTATTGCATGTTTCTGTCTTTGATCTGAAATTTTGAAACATATTCAGACTAGTCGTTTCATTGTGTGCACGATGCACAGTCGCACTGGCTGGGAAGCCCTCATGCAGAACTTTCTTTGCAACATGTCAGCATTGTGCCTGTGAGTCTGCATTGTACGCCATGTCTTTTCATCATAATTGCAGTCACCTGAGAATTCTGACAAATGTGATGAAAAGTTTGTACAACTGATTAAAAGGTCTGTGGAATGTTGATCCTTTTTTTCTGTCCTTTTTAGACATATTTTGTTCTTAATGCCGACAGCAAAAAAAAAAAAAACACACACAAAAAACCCTACATATACCAGTGCTGCTAAAAATGTAATCAAGTTTTTACATAAATTGATAAGTAGGTTTTTCTGAACAACTTGAATTTAACATTGGTGTGCAGTTTAAATCTTGTTTCAGCAGCATGTTGAAGGTCTGATTCTCCAGATACATGTCTGGATGCACATTTAACCTGGGAGTTCAAAAAAAAAAAACACCCAACTGGAAAGCTTTTTGACTGACCCTCTCTCTTCTTTTCTTTTTTTTATCGGGGTGAAGTGGGTGTTTCAGTGTTGATGACCTAACTGAATTTTTTGTTGTTCAGGGGATAACTGGATGTTGGTGTGCAAGGACATGTACTGGAGCAGAGAAGAAAAATTTCGACTGAAGAATGTTGTTACGGAACAGTAAGTCTGGTTTCTTGATTGATTGATTGATTGATTGTGGTGTGTGTGTGTGTGTGTGTGTGTGTGTGTGTGTGTGGGCGTGTATGAGTGTGTGGGAGTGTGTGCATGTGTGTGTGTGTGTGTGTGTGTGTGTGTGTGTGTGTGTGTGTGTGTGTGTGTGTGTGTGTGTGTGTGTGTGTGTGGGTGTGTGTGTGTGTGACCTGAAAACAGTCTATCAGCTTGTTAGTGATTTCTCTTCCAAAGTTTCCCCCCCTTTTTTTTCTTTTCTTTTTTTTTTTTTGTCTAAAAAATGTACTTCAAATCAGAGTTAGGTTCTTGGCATGAAACTTTATTTAAAATCAGGAATTTCAGTCCAAAAAAAAAAAAGAAGAAGAAAATTGAAGATAATCTTTTAGAATGGTATGACAATATATACTTTGAGACTTCCTAAAAGCATTCTACTCTCGGGCATAGAATAAGGGATCATTTTTCTAGTCATTTCTGAAATATAGTCGGCAAGGCAAACAAAATATAGCCTGAACACATTCTCCTCCTCCCCTCCCCAACCTTGCATATTGGCTGCTCTTACTCTTGGCAGTCAAGGGGTTGAACAAAATGTGCATGTTTTGCAGGGTACCCAACACTTGTATAACATTGGTGTGCAGTCAGCTGAACACACATCTTATGTAGAAGCGCAATCAAAATCAGTCATGACTTCAACCATTACTATCATATGTGCGCTTTACGTAGCCTGGAGTATATCTCTGTACTCTGGGGCATTTGACTGACACCTCTCTCTGTATGTAGGAAATTGATCGTGTTCTGACAGTGCAAGCGAAACCTGAGCTGTCTACATAGAGCCCATTAACAAGAGATCCAAGTTATGTCCCTCAAATATGGGTTAGAGGAAGACAATAGGAATGCAGAAAATAAGGAGAAGAACTCAAAAGGGCCAAAAGCCTCAAATGAGGGTTTGCTCAAGAGTTTGCTGTTTGTTGCAAAGCAAGGGATGGTCATTCCCTCCTGGCTGGACTCCAGGCTCCCAAACATTTTCTTTAATTTTATTGAAGATGATGAACATAAGTTACGAACATTATTTACCACTGGTGATTCCAGCTCAGTGAAACTACACAGTTTGCCATTTAATGGAATGAAGTGAGGTAAGGCCAAAGATAAGAGTAGTTATAATCATGTTACCATGCCACCCCCCTTCCCCCCAAGAAGGATTTAGTAGGCCAGCTAGAACTTTTTTTTTTCTCGCTTTCTTTCATTGTTTTTAATGGCTGCCGCTCTGTAATGTACAGTGTTCGCTTCTGTGTTTGAGTCTTTTAGTCAGGACTCCCCCTCATGAAAAAAGCGGAAATCATCCACGCCTAAGTTCCTCCTTCCCCTACCCTTTCCCGTTCCCTCCCTGCACCCCCTGGAGGATGTTGAAACTTTCATTCAGAATTGTTTGGGCGTCAAGTGGTTGTGATCCACTTTTTGGCACAACCGGCACCAGGACCAGGACCGTTTGTTTGGATTTTGTCACACTCTGTTACTTTTGTAGCATCTTACAGATGCACGCGGACACAATGGCGATTGCCCTGTCTCACAAAGAAGTTTACTCAGGATCTTGCGATGTTAGTATCATCTGTTACAGTATTGAAAACATAATTGCACTTTGTGGATTCACTGATCTTTTTTTTTCAAATAAATTTTTTTTTCTGCAGCTTTAAATTCCTATGGATTGGTGGAAAGTGGTAGCCTTGTGAACACGCACAGGTTGTATTAGCATGCTATGTTTGCAGCAGTCAAGATGCCATTTTTCACCATTTCAGTGTGAGATTTCACAAAAATTACTTCCCTTTTCAGGTTTGGATGGTTTACTGAAGATACTGATTATTTTGTTTTCTGTTATCTGCAGTTTTCCTTTTTGCCGTTTGTTTAAAAATTTTTGTTTCAGTCCTGAAAAGAAAAGTTAGGTTCAGCAGAAAAAAATAGAGTCGGCCTGGTTACTGTAGTCACATTTTTTTTTTTGCCAAAGTAAATGAATATATGAAAAAGTGATCGAAAAAAAAAAAGAAGTCAGAATGAATTGGTGAAGAGGTAAAATACTTGTCTTTAATTCTTGACCAGCTAAATAAAAAGATGACCTGATACTTTTTTTTTTTCTCCAGCTATCTACATGTGTCTGGTGAAACATTCGGCCGGCCCATAAAAGGGCAGAAAGAGGTGTGTGGCTTTCCGGGGATGAGCGATCGCAATACGTGGCGGGCAGCTGAGGGCATCTACATCAAGCCTCCACAGACCAGGGCAGAGGAGAAATTTGAAGAGGGATCTGATCAGGCACATGATGAGTTCTGAAAGGCGATGGTGCTGTCTGCAGTCTTACCAGATGCTGTAACATGGTTGAGGAGGGGGGGGGGTTCAAATCTGATAGCAAACATATGTTCATGTCAGTGTGCCCAAATAGGCGATGGAGTCTGAATAATAGAAGCCTTTATAACAGCTTTCCTTGCTGAGCTGAGCAAATTTTTCTAAGCAATTTTTATTAAACTTATGCCCCTTTTTTGTATCCATCCTTACCTAGGCAAGCAAAATTTGCATTCTCAATCCAAAGTCTTCATTTCAAACATGATAGCCTGGTTTAGAAAATCAAACTTTGCATTTCCAACCAAAAGCCCTTTTTTTCATAACATAATAGCCAAGCTTATGCTAGCAAATTTTGAATTCCCAACCAAAAGCCTCATTCCATTCTATTGAAATTTCATAGACAATGCAGGCATGTAAAAATGCACTTTCACTTACGACTTTTTTTTGGAAAGGGAGTTTTTGACCAAGAAAAATATTGCATTATTCACATGTGTAGCGTGAAAGTGAACAACAGTTCCAAGTTTGCTGCCAGTTTTGCATGAGCTACACCTTTTTTTTTCATCCCTTGAGACTGTCAACAAATAGGTCTCATGGTGGTATGGTTGATTTCTCATATTGACTGGTTCCTTCCAAAATGATTGCTATGGTGCATTTTCTAACTGGACGTTGGATTTGAACACTACTCTTGGTTTTACAAATGGAGGCTGTCATCTGCGTGAAGCCATCAACCCCACATGGGCTAATGCAGATATATCAGGAAACGACTATTCTTGTCAGCGTTGAAAAAAGTCAGTAGTAATATTGGTTGTAGTTACTGTCTGTGGAATCCTGCAGCTGAGTTAATTACTAAAGCAGGCTGAAAGTCAAGAACTTCATGGTCCTATGACTGCTCCTACAGCCATGAAGCGATGTGTGTAGAAAACCTTTGACTTTGTTATTTTAAGAAAACAAAATTAAGAATATCAAGTTGTCAAATAAATGTAAAAAACATTAAAGTAGTGAGCTTCGAGGGGTTGGTCTTTTCAGGCAAGCATAAAAAAAACAAACAAAAGGAAAGTAGGATAGGTAGTTGGAAGGAAAATAAACCAGGTGTAGGTAGATAGTCTTCAGTCACTGTGAAAGTGAGAGGAGGGGGGTAGGGTAGGGTGGTGGAGAGAGACCGACTGAAAAGGGAACATTAAAGTGTGAATAAACCTTTCATACACAGAAGAAGGAAATGGTTGAACAGTGTATAGGGAACAGATATTTGTTCGCGCCGGTCTAGAGGTGACTATAGCTCCCTGAGGAAGACTCCCCAGTTAGCTGAAGTGGCTTCCATTGTGACATTCTGAACATGGTACATGACACAGAAAACTGCCTTTAAATCTGGGGTATTCTCAACACCGTGGGGAGAATATCATATACTTTAAACCCCCGATGAGACATTCATTCCTAACAATTCAATTCTACCTTCAATTCTGGGGTATTGTCAATACCATTGGTGTGGGGGGGGGGGGGGGGGGGGGGGGGGGGGGGGGGGGGGGATATCACATATACTTCAGACTCCCTCATTTTAGCTAAATGAAAAATTGTTTTTTTTTTTTTAATAAATCCAACCCCCATACCCTTCAAAATATTGCTTCCAGGTGTTTAGCTGAGAGGTTGACATGCGTACTGAGGTTGGAACTATTTTGAACAGGCTGTGAAATCATTTTTAACGATCATATTGTCTGAACTGCAACTTACTCATTTCAAAAGTATTTGAAACTTGAATGTTGCCATCAGACTATTGTTAATGTTCCCCTTATGAATTGAGAGTACAAGTTTAGGTCAGGCATAAGGCAGATTTCAAGACTCTAGAGTGCTGTGATATGGTTTGCTCCCTTTGTGTGAATACAGTCCCTGGAGCATGTTGAGTAAGCGTTTCCCCAACATGCACCTTGGATCATAAAGCTATGCATCACTCTACAAATCTTTGATGACAACTTGAAATCAAAAACAAGAAGATGAGGGGCCACTGAGATTGCAGACCTAGAAGATGCAGGTTCACAGTTGAAAAGATTGTCCACACAATGACGGCCTTCAGGTCATGCATTTTGACTGTGTTGTGTAGCGCACAGTTGTTCCACACAGACCGGTTTGGCTGTAGAAGGTTTGAATGCCCTCCCTTACTGCATGGCTCAGACAGTTTGTGCAGCAGTGTGGTTTATGAAGAGTTTTATCTCTCTCTCTCTCTCTCATTTTTGTTCTTGTTTGTGCTTTTCTTGTTGTGTTGGTGATATTTATTGATTGGTGCTCCACCGTCTTGTGTTCAGGTATGTTGGGGAAGTTCTGAAGAGTGGGGAATTTTTTTTTACCCCCTTGAATGAAAAATATTGTGCTTTCTATTGCAAGACTGTTACATTCTATTGAAAGGTTGTTGATTTTTTTTCCTGTGTTTTTTTTTTTTTTTTGTGTGCTTGTGCCCCTCTCTGCATTGAGTCGATGACCTTTGCTGGTGCTCTTTCAGTTTGTGTGCGGATGTAATGGTGAATTTTAAGTGCAAAGATTTTTTTTTTTTCATTTTTCTTGCTGGAAATGCTGGCATTTTATTCAGAGATGACTGATCTTTTACCAGTGATGTGTCATTAGTGCCTTAAATTTGTATTTTGTCTCTGATGTGTCTTGGTTGTCCGAGATAGGTTGGTCAGTTTTACTAGCCTTCTGTGTCTAAAATTTATATATTGTCCATCAGCAAATACACTGAGAAAAATTAGATGACATTTCCATCAAAGTAATGTTCCTTTATTGTATATAACACATTCTGTATTGTCATTAATGCCTGACACGTTTCCTCACGTCTCAAGAGGAGAATTGCTTTCAATTCACCTTCTTGTAAAGAGCAAAATTTGATTGTACAGAGCAAAATTTGATGTGTGTCCCCAAACAACTGTGTGTGTGTGTGTGTGTGTGTGTGTGTGTTGCACTTGCTTATTTGTGCCTGTGTGTGTTAGCATGTGTACATGTGTTTATAGTGGTTGTATGCGTTTGATCGCAGCCATGTGTATTCAGTTCACTGAACCATAAAGCCCTTTTGTGACAGCACTGGTGGACAGACAGTCATCAGCTCACCTGAACTGATATGAAATGATTACACAGTGACTGAAATGAAAACTCACATGTAATGTACCTTATAACCTGTACGAAAGTTCAGAAGAATTTTTGTTTCAAATCTAGCAGTGCAGAGAAGCATCTTACCAGAACCATGGTGCTATTAGGTATTAAGCCATCTTTGGACCTGTATGTTATACCATTCACCAAAAGTCATATTTTGCTTATGTTTATGAAGTGAGTCAGATACCCCATGATGTAGAAATAGGACAATCTAAGAAAAGCCTCAATAGTGGAGTATGATTTGCAGACATGCTCATGAAAATGCCACACAAAAATCAAAAAGTAGTATCTTCATTGGTTGATTTGGTAAAAAAAAAAAAAACAACAAATAAACAACCAGTAGCACAGCTTGCACAGTAACAGTCAGAAGTAACCAAAAATAAGTAAGAATCAAGGATATTAATATCCATTTTTATTTCAAAAGTACAAACAGAGAAAGTTACTCATGGTGAACGTTAACTACTGGGCCTGTAACAGACAATGACATGGAAGGGTGATTGGGTGTAGGGAGCTGTTATGAATCATCCTAAACTGCACAGTGTCTTTCATAACATGTTCCAGGAGAGAGAGGTCCAGAAATTGGAGGGACCACAGCCAGTCACACCAAGATTTAGGGTCCTTACATTCCTTGCTAATGGTTTTTTTGTTTTGTTTCTTTGGGGTTTTTTGTTATTTCTTTAATTTGACAGTGCAGACGTCTCTTTACATCTACAACTAGATGAAAAGTCCTTATGCAGGGAGACGTTTCGCTTATATTACACTGCAGGCATCGACATATGGTTTCATTGTTGGAGAATAAAAATCAACAGGCTTGCTCATGACAAAATCAGTCATGAATATAGTGGCAAATGGTGCAGTCACATTGTAAAAGAAACAATTAGAGGAGTGTATCGGAAAGTGAAAATTAAGATTGTGTAAGTGGTGATGGTATAAAATGTGTGTGCATACACCGCACATAAAACATGTGTTCAGGAGCTGTTGCACTGTCATCAAATGCTTTTGAACTCTACAAGGTGCTTCAGAAGTGAGTGGAAAGTGTGAACGGCAGTGCCAGTTTATCAACATCTTTATGGAAATGGTGTCGTTAAATATGTGTTGTGACCTCCCACTTCCAGCTCAACCATCATTCATTTTCTGTTGGTGTGCCTGTGTCGGAGAATTCAGTGAATACATCGTTGGATCTCAGCATTAAAGATTATGAAATGTGACAGTTATTGTCATGTTGAACAAAATGTAACATTTGTTGTCATGTTGAGCAATCTGTTTTGATGTGATAGAGATTTTGATGGTTTCTGGTTGAGTTTGGCTGTTCTTGCTTTTGTTGTTGTGGTTATGTTGTGCCTTTTATAGCTTGGAAAGTACAATTTACGTTGTTACTTGTTCTATAAGAAAAATATAATGGTGTCTACAGATGCTGGGCAACCATTGATGTGAAATGGTTCATGACACATTAAAATTGCATCGTAAGTCATAGTCCTTGAAGCTATTGTTGATTAAACTGGACATTTTGATTTTACCATGCCAGCATTTTGTTTATGTTATTTTCTTGAAAAAGATAAGCTTATAAGGAACCTTTCTAGAGAATTAACGACCTCATTTCTGTGTAGTATGTATGAAAACATTTGTGTTCAACCTTGGCGGATGTCTGTCCCATCCTGTGTGCTGTTAAAGTTAGTGGTGATTTTATGTTTCAGGTTTCAACTGTGTCCAAAGAACTGAAGCATTTGCCGTGTGTGTGTGTGCATGTGCATATGTGTGTGTGTGTGTGTGTGTGTGTGTGTGTGTGTGTGTGTGTGTGTGTGTTTCTTTTTTTTTTTAACATTTTGAACTACTTCGCTTTACCTACCAATCAGTATTTTTGTAAGACATAGAAGATCTGCCTTATTGCTGCTTCTGAAGCACAGGTCTGAATGTATACATACTTCAATTCTGTTTACATATTGATAAACATGCCATAGAACAGATTTTGTCGCAGTGGTGAAATAGTCATGTAATAGCGATAGCCATCGGTCAGGCAGTTCTTTTCTGCAGAGCGTAAAGCGATTATAGATTAAGGTTTGGACTGGGTACAGCATCTCTAGCCTGTTACCTGTGACTTAAGACAGAGGGCTGTGGAAATCTGTCCAAGTATCCATCGCAGCACCTCAGCATGCAACTGTCATGGGAAAACAAGGATGCTGAGATTAAGAGGAAATGGGGAGCAGAAAAAGATAACTTTATCTGATTGTCACATTACCAGATTTTTTAATGTGGTTAAAAGAAAAAAAAAAAAAAAAAGACTACCTCATCTGAAGCCTGTTACAAAAATGTGTTAATGGAGTGCAGAAAAGCATTACCTTATCTGGTGTCCATACAAAATTCATTGGTAGTTATCAATTTTTTTTTTTTACCTTATCTGGTATCACATGACAAAATTTCTTAATGGGGTAAGAAAAATTGTCTGTCACTCACATAGGTCGTTCCTTACAGTGGTACAGAAAAATGTTGCTTTATCTGATATCACATTACAAAATTCTGTAATGGGGTACAACAACTACAAGAAACCGTTAACTTATCTCTTGACACAATTTAAATTCACTGTTATGATTCAAGAAAATAAACCTTATCTAGTGTCACGTGACAAAAGTCCTTAATCTGGTAAAAAAAAAAAAAAAAAAAAAACATTACCTTTTCTAATGTCATATGACAAAATTCTCTAATAGTGTTTAAGAAAAAAGACAAAAAATCCTTTTATCATATTACATTACAAAATTCTTTAGTGGGGTACAAACATTACCTTATCCAGTGTTATATTAAGAAATATCTTTTCATTGGTTGTTTACACAATGTATTGTTATGAAGATGTATTCAGGTCACCTTCTGTACATGTCTCTGCAGTACTTCAGAGTTTTAGCCTGTGCATTGGAATCATTTTCCTTGGGACTCTTGTGATTATGTCCAGATAATTTGCTAAGTTCACAGTTTCGTATTTTCACAAAATTATTATTCTTTGAAAACTTTTTTTAAACTCAAGGTTCTTTTTTTATGGTTACTATGATTAGTATGAATTCCTTAGCTGAACTTTACCAGTTAAAAGAATGAAATCCAATCCCTTCTTTATCCCACCTTTACCTGCCTGACCTACACATCTGCTGTGGGTTGCCTACCTAGAAACACTGTGCTGAAGTCTGGCAAGAACACTGTTCTTGCCTTTGCAATATTTTTCAAAGTGAAGCTCTGTCAAAAGAAAGATAAGTCACATGCTGTTGATGAACCATCATTCTTTCCCTTAGTGAACAATTTTAGACAATAGCGTGACCTGAATGGTGTTATTGCAGCTGAACAAAAAACACATACAAAATGCATGCACAAACATGAAAAACAATTGCTGTCATCTTGTTTCCTGTCATAACCAGCCTTTGAGAGTTCATACAGAGCGTTTTAAGTGTTTGCAGTGTGTGCTGCTTTTGCCCTGCCAAAGCGAACTTGATGTCCGGCTTGTGGTAGGGCAAGGCACTGCTTCCTGCTGTCATACTTTGAAATCAATTTCTTTTTTTTAGAAGAAAATCTTTGAAAGATGGCTGGCCAAAAAGTGTTGGTGGTTTTTACTTTCCCTCAGCTGCTATTTTTTTTTTTTTTTCATTCTTTCAGAGTATATAAAACTAGATTTCTGATTAAAGGGCACACACACACACACACACACACACACACACACACACACACACACACACACACACAATCTAATGCACTTTGTAGAATAACCACACCAACAGGAAATGTTTCGCATAATTATATAAAAGACCATACTTCTTTCATGTGCGCAGGGAATTTGGGAATCTAGCAGACTTATAAAGTTTATGATCTGTCTTGAATTCCACAGAGAACCAGCAATGCACATATCAACATGATGTTTGTCTGCTAGGCTGATGGTACAAACTTTAAATACTGAGCAGCATTAAAAGAATGCATGCAATACTGACCAGCATTAAATGAATGCACACATCATATTGCTGATAATTAAATAAACATCTCTTTCCACCAATTAAATAAAAACATTTTCCACCACAGCAGTTACTTTTGTAAAGGTCACCAGATAAATTAAACCAATGTATGCCACAACAGTTGTTAAAGTATGTGGAATGCTTGTGACAAGAGTCACGTATCATTGTTGTGGAAAAACACATACATGTGTGATGGTCAACAACATTACTCAAGTACAGGTTTTACTGTTGTTTTTCATGATGGTCCATATATGTTCCACATGGTGTTTGTATTTGATGTGTATATTATTGTCATATTTGTAATTCCTTGTGGTGATTATATGCAATGTGTGCATTATTGGCGTTATCTCTCATTCCAGACTGTGCCTTTGAGAAAAAAAGGATGGCAGATTGAACAGTGATGTTATATTTTATCCACAAGTGTTCATTGTTACTTTAACATACTGAAATCTCATTGTCGTTCTGTGATCCAAGGAGTCGTTGAAATGTGATCTGTATTTCGATGAAGTTTGAAAATAAAGAAGGCTTTAATGCAGCCACTGCGTTTTGTTTTTCTCATAATGTGTGTTTGTATGTGTGCATGCACGTGTGCGCATGCTTGCGCGCACGAGCAATATAATGACTCACTTTTATTTGTATTTTCTTAAAACAACTCGTGTCCTTGCACATGGTGCACACGGCTGGCCCATACGACACCACCTTTTTTGACACACGCGCAAAACACGTCGGCCATAGCTTTTTTTTTTTGTATGCAGTGCATTCACTGATAGTCTAGAAATGATAAAGTGTTTTGCACCTGCATGAACTACACTAGTTATGCTAACGGCTGTACACATATATGCGCATATTACAGTTGAGAGAAAGCTTTCCAGAAGAAGCAGTGGCACAGGTGAGATGACAATGTCTCATCAGTGTTCTCAGGATCATGTGAGAGAAACAGAAATTAAGCATAATTATGTTCCCTTTTTATGTGTGCAGATATATCCATGATGAACTTGGATAGTAGAAAATGCAAGTGAATGTCGCAGCTGAAAGATCGAGAATTCTAAGGACAGATGCTGCGTGGGGTGTGGGTGGGATGTTGATGTCAGAGCCTGCTAGATTAGCTGTAAGTCGTACACATGGTGTTTGTTGTGATAAAAATGAACTTGGGTCTTGTTAGTGTATTACATAAGACAAGGTCTCTACCACTTTATGTTGACTGTTTACAACCAGTATAAACCTTCAATATGTTGTCTGTAATTTTGTCCATGTGCAGCGTTTGATCTAAATATATATCTTGTAATAATCGGATTATTCCCCTATGCGCTGATTTTAGAATTTTGAGTGTGGCTTTAACTCCAACTTTAAGCGTGTTTTTAGATAGACATTAAATTTTGCACCTAATCACAATTACTCCAAAATACATAAACAATACAATCATATACCTATTGCTTGCAGACACACACAGAAGCGCACATTCACATCCATACAGTCTAATACACTTAGTAAAATAACCACTAATTGGAATTGTTTCACAGACTGATATGATATGAATGATATTACCTCTTCTGTCAAATATACAGGTCGATTTACTTAAAGCACAGACTAAGGAGGTTACACAGACCCGTCAGTAAAGACAAATCGTGATGATTTCGACAGAGTAGTGTCCCTTAGACTTGAGTGGTCAAACCACGTGGGTCAAACGGCAAGGCTACGAAAATAAAGACGGCGGACATCATTGTGCAGCAATAAACTGCACGAATTCGATATGGAAAAAAAGACTGTAGACAAAATCCTTTTACAGATTTCCGAAAGATCAAGCAAGGTATAGTTGTGTTCAACATGGGAATTAGTAGATTTATACACGCATAGACCGTGTCTTTTTCTTAGCAAATGAAAGTTTCGTCAGACTAACGTTTCTGATTTAGATCCGAATGTATGAAATAAGCTTTTGTGTACGCACAGTAACACAAATGCAAAAATGCTTAAGTGTGCACACACACAAAAATTACATGTGTGCATGCATGTATGCACAGGATATGGGTGAGAGGGTGGGTGAATGGGGGTGAACGAATTGGGAAGGAGAAAGAAGCATATACTGTTATAGATAGATCTGTTCACAAATAGACTAGGTCTAACGACACAGACATAGACATACGTGTACGTCTGAGAACATATCAATGTATGTTTGTGCATGCATGCGCGCGCACGTGCGTGCGTGTGTGTGTGTGTGTGTGTGTGTGTGTGTACCCATATGTGCGTGTATGTGTGTGTGTGTGTGTGTGTGTGTGTTTGCATGTTCGCGTGTTTGTCTGCCCATATGTGTGTGTATGTGTGCCTCTGTGTGTGTGTGTGTGTG
>JADBJO010002404.1:50000-52500 GCA_016801955.1 Conus betulinus
CACACACACACACAGAGATGGGGGGGGGGGGGGGGGGGGGGAGAGAGAGAGAGAGAGACAGAGATAGACAGACAGAAGTGGAGACAGAGACAGAGATAGAGTGCTGGGGAAAAAAAATCCTGGAGTTTCAGTGAAGAAAAAAAAAATGGTACATTCTTTCAGATTATTCTTTTAAGGCAGTTAAGAATAATCGAGAATAAACCGTTCTCTTTTCCTTCATTAGCATTACCCATTCCTTTCCAGGGACTGTCAACGCTCAAGGAAAATAAGTCCCATCCTGAGAAACCACCACCATCGCCACCACCACCACCATCGCCACCACCACCATCGCCACCACCACCAAATCAACAGTGCTTTAAACCTAGGCCTGTACATGAAATTCATGGCAAAATAACCAGTCTACTATTTAGAGAGAGAGAGAGAGCTGAAGATGCCTGCGGGATCCACAGAAGCACTGTCCTCAGCTGCCAAACCAGTTTGCCGGGAGCAGCCCTGCACCATCCTTGGAAGCTTGCATAGTGCTCGGATAGAATGGAGACACGCGAAGGGCATTCAGTTTAAGGCGTGAAGAGAAATGACTGCTCCCTGGCAGATGCCGTTGTGTGATCACCGAGACGTTTGAGAAAAAAAAAAAAAAAAAAAAGTCTATATTGAAGACGCCAGGCATTCTTTTTGATTGGCACTCTAGAAAAAAAAATAGGAAAAAAATAGAGAAAACAAAAACCTAATGGAATAATCAATGATAAACAAAGCAGTGCCAGAAAATTACATCAAAAGCTCATATGCGCAAGTGGACTCTGCAGAACGGGCAGATGGTGTCCGCTCTGGACAATGTGTACAGTTTTCAGGACATAGTTGCCCGATTACAACAGACAGCTGGCACATTGAAAGTTCTACGAGAGAAAAATGTGAAATCATTTAGTAAAACAAAGACAAATGAATAGCCCACAAAAAGCAGAAACACAATGAACGACAGTAAAGCAAGCAAATCACACGTAAATAGATTAATAAGTGAATGAATCAAGTAAAAACGAAAAGAAGAGAAACAAAAGGAAAAAAAAAAAAAGAAAAAAAAACAGAGTGGCATAAAAGGGGACACTACTAGCACATAATTTTTATTCTAGAAGTCTGCAGCATTCTGCAGTCTTTATTCTAAATGAAGCCTGCAATATTCTGCAGCTTTTCTCCAAATGAAGGCTGTAGCTTTCTGAAGACTTATTCTAAAGGAAGTCGGTAGCCTTTTGAAGACTTGGTATAAGTGAAGTATGCAACCTAACGAAGCCTTGATTTTAAAAGAAGTCTGCAATCTTCTGCAGTCTGTTCTAGAGGTAGTCCGTAATCTTCGGAGTCTTTATTCTAAAGGAGGCCCGTGATCTTCTGAATACTTTATTCTGTGGAAGTCTGTAACCTATAGTCTGTATTCTGAAGGAAGTCTGTAAACGTGTCTTCTCTCGTCAAAAAAAAAAAAATGTAAAAGGGGGGGGTGGGGGTGGGGTGGGGTGGGGGGTCTATTACCTGTAGTCTTTATTCTAAAGGAAGTCTATAAGCTGTAGTTTTATTTCAAGGAGGTCAGTAACATTCTGAAGATTTCGTCATAAACGAAGACTGTAACCGTCGAACTTTTTATTCGAAAGCGAGTCAGAAACCTTCTGGAGTCTTTATTCTATAGAAAGTCCGAAACCCTCTGCAGTTTTTATCTCTCTCTCTCTCTCTCTCTCTCTCTCTCTCTCTCTCTCTCTCTCTCTCTCTCTCTCTCTCTCTCTGAAGACACACAGCGAAAACAAAACCCATGGTTCTACACGCACGCACGCACGCATCTTTTTTAGGTGCAGTCTCACGTTAAGACAAAACGCGTTAAACTGGAGAACGAGCGATGCACAATAGGACATCTTTTCAGGGACCCCTGTCGATAAAAACAAACGAAACCAACAAACAAAAACCATACGCGTATCTTTCCTTTGATCCCCGAGCCGGGAGTTAACCCCTCATAGTATGTCGTTCCTCAGGGTAAGGTGTGGGCAACAGGTGGTGATTAGTCCCTTTAACCCCTCATAGTCTGTCGCTCTTCAGGGTAAGGTGTGGGCAACTGGTGGTGATTAGTCCCTTTAACCCCTCATAGTCTGCTGCTCCTCAGTGTAAGGTGTGGGCAACAGGTGGTGATTAGTCCCTTTAACCCCTCATAGTCTGCCGCTCCTCAGGGTAAGGTGTGGGCAACTGGTGGTGATTAGTCCCTTTAACCCCTCATAGTCTGTCGCTCCTCAGGATAAGGTGTGGGCAACAGGTGGTGATTAGTCCCTTTAACCCCTCATAGTCTGTCGCTCCTCAGGGTGAGGTGTGGGCAACTGGTGGTGATTAGTCCCTTTAACCCCTCATAGTCTGTCGCTCCTCAGGGTGAGGTGTGGGCAACAGGTGGTGATTAGTCCCTTTAACCCCTCATAGTCTGTCGCTCCTCAGGGTGAGGTGTGGGCAACAGGTGGTGATTAGTCCCTTTAACCCCTCA
>JADBJO010002404.1:57500-77500 GCA_016801955.1 Conus betulinus
CCAACGACAGCCATAATGTACGCGCTTACAGAAGAGAATTCATTGAAGTCCACTATGGTTTAGCCCGAGAATCTAAAAAACATATTCCTAGTGAGTACCTTATTGTTCTATCCAGATGAATGGTCGCAACAGATCTTTTTATTTTATTTCTTTGTGAATACGGGGAATGCACGTGTCTTTAGTAACTTTACCCCCCCACCCCCCCCCACCCTCCACCTGCTTGCTCTCCGCCCACACACCCCTGCCTTTTTTTTTTTTTTTTTTTTTTTTTTTTTTTTTGATCGTTGTTGTTTTAGTTGTTAATTTTTTTTCTCTTTCTTCGTATGTTTTTAATTCTATATCCCAATTTTTTCCTTGATTTGTTGTTTGTTTTTTGTTTTGATAACAGCCTTTTGCGGAGAGGACACCTCTCTTGATACTGTAACATCTTTAACATGCGCTAACCGCGTACTGCACGCGGAAGCTGGGTTCATTGTCTGATATGAAATGCTGAATCTGAGACAATCACTTTGAGTTTAGTGCAGAGAATGAAGGCGGTCAGGGGAGAAAGTAGCACGCTAGGACGGGGGCGGGGGGGGGGGGGGGGGGGGGGGGTGATGGGCGGGAGGTTCGGGTAGGAAGAGCGTCGGGAGGGGGTTTGGGTGGGGGTAAGGGGTGGGATAGGGTGGAGTCTGATCCCTAAGAGGTTCAAACCGCGGATCGTAGACACGCGGGCGGGGAGACCAGTATTTCACCTCGCCGTGTCTCCCTGTTCCTCTTTGTCGCCGTCCCGTTCTCGTACATAGGTCACTGACCACTTCAGGTCACCACAGCCAACGCACGCTGTGAAAGACTCATTCAACCGGCTGAGCCGCCCTCTCGGGTAGCCCACCTACGCCAGCTTCTTCTTGTTTGCTGTTCACATCGGTCCACCCACTGCCTGCACGCGGCCTATGCCTGTGCAAGGACACTGTGTGTGTGCTTCAAACTTCACATTTTGACACCGTCAGCGGTGAAGTGTAGCTATCCTACAGCCAACCAGTGAACAGGAGGCAGTCAGAGAGTCATTAGATCCACAGGAAGTCTTGAATGCCCATAATACGCGCAAAGGAAGTCAAACTACCGAAAAGTGGATGCATTTTATCTTCTCTCCTCTTGAGGTCATGCATGGATCAGGGATTTCCTGGTTTCTCCTGCATGCGAGTTATCAGTTTTCCCACTGTACAGAAAGGATGTTTTCTTTCCCTTACTGACTCCATACAATAAACACGGTGTTATACATAATCATGACAGGATGTGATTTCATCCCTCCTCCTCCCCCTCTCCTCACCTCCTACCCCCCAAGCCACCCCTTCCCACCCTATCTCCTTCCATTTCTTTTGTCTTCAGGTACAACCTGGAGATGATGATGTTCAACACGTACAAAGGCTTCATACAACGGCACCTGCTCAAGCAGGTGCTTCCGGGCCTGGCGGAGCCTCTTTTACCTTTGGAGTGTATCCGGGGTGGAGGTGACGGCAAATGGCTGCTGGACACCCCTTCCCCCGCGGACCAGGTGTCTACACCGGTCAGAGACAGTGTTGTCTTTGCCTGTGGTGGTGGTGCTTGGTGTCTCTGTCTGTGTCGTGAAAAGTGTTTGTCCACGGTGTTTGTCTCTCTGGTGGTTGGTTGGTTGTATACCCGGTTCTCTCTCTCTCTCTCTCTCTCTCTCTCTCTCTCTCTCTCTCTCTCTCTCTCCTGTATGTATGCATCTTTCTCCATCTCTCTCTCTCTTCTTCTTGTTCTTGTTCTTCTTCTTCTGTATGTATGCTCTCTCTCTCTCTGTCTCTCTCTCTCTCTCTCTCTCTCTCTCTCTCTCTCTGTCTGTGCTTGTGTGTGTGTGTGTGTGTGTGTGTGTGTGTGTGTGTGTGTGTGTGTGTGTTTGTGTCCGTATCCCTGTCTGTTCAATCTCCGTATCTGTTTGGGTCTGTTTGTCCGTCTTCCCCTCTCCCCTCCCCCCCCCTCTCTCTCTCTCTCTCTCTCTCTCTCTCTCTTTCAGTCTCAAGAGGTTAATTGAGACAGTCAGACAGACGGACAGACAGACAGACAACTGGTTTCAGACCTGTTCTCTTACCTTAACAGACCGTTATATCCGCCTTGGCTTAAGGCTGTCGGACCAATTGATACAGGCTTGAACACCAAGGCTACATCAAAATGTACTTATGCTCTGCATAGTTATGCAAGGATTGTCTTCAGTCGTGACAAGCTCCTAGCATAACATTGTCAGTCTCCAAAATCCCTTGACGTCGGAGTGTGGCTGCCCACGTGGCAGGGTAATAAAAAATGGTCTCACACGTAATGTTCTCATCCCTAGCTGATGTATTTGTACCACAGTGTTCAAGTACTTCGGCTGTTCGGATGATCCCTGGAGTTTTTTCAGCCAGGGTACGGCAACAACAACAAACAGTTACACCATACAAAAAAATTGGAGGGGGGGGGGGGGGGGGGGCAGTGAAGATGCCCTCACGTTCCCATGCAAAATTTCTTTTGAGGATGGCTCTTGTAACAATCCTCTCACCCCTTGTCAGTTCCATTTCGAGGTCTGTTTAGACAGCTTAGATTAGGGAATGAAATATGAAAAGAACAGAACATAATTGAACTGGATAACGTAGGTATGAACGGAAATAGGTAAAACAGCGGGAGACAGGTGATGGGAGGAGTAACAGTAAATAGCGCACAAGGGTGTAGCGAAAAAGCTTCGTCTTTGAACAGTGATCTACGTTTCGCCGGAAATTGCCCGTCAACCGGAACCAGCTGAAAACACATCGCGGGCTAAGAATTAACAGCTGTTGAGAACCATCGCATCAAACTGTGCAGGAGAATGGTGTTTTTGTTGATCAGTTTGTCTTTTTGTACAATCATTTGCTTTTTTTCCCCACCCCGCTCATTCCCACTTACCAGTTCAAAGCCACATCCTGGTACTGGTAATTCACGGGGAGATGTGAATGTCAAGTTGGCGTGAGGCAACCCAGTAGAGGAGACGCTTTACTGCTTGCCGAGTCCTTGGTAGTCGGTGGTAGCTGTTCTGACCCAGCATATCCAAGACACCGCCTTCTAAGCCCCGTGTGCGCAACAATAATCGCTTAGGCGCGGAACCAGCATGAGTGAGCTGTCTCTCCGGAGGTCTCTATCACATACGTTCAGCCACAATCCACATGAACTTGCCGATACCGACTGTCTCGGCACGAGCTCACAAAGAATATCTGTTTGCCTGTTTTGTTTTGTGTGGAGATTTGTCTTACTACCAGCCTCAGAATCGGGTCACATGTCGGGTTTCTTTCTCCCAACACTTAATGACTCTGTTTCAGGCCGGAGGTTTACCGGAGCTTTCACTCGCGGGACGAGTCTCCGAGGATCAGGCGACGTCGAGGAGGAGGAAGCGTTCAGCCGACGAAGAGGACAGTGAAGCTGACATGGCGCACGTGCGACACAAGCGAGCCAACGGGGAGGAGGAGAAGAAAGGACCCAGCATGGACACGTTCAGTTTCAGCCCCTTCCTGTTCGGCGATGTGCCCGATCACAGAGCTTCCTCCCCCATGTTCCCCTTCTCCCAGTCCATGTTTGCCAGCCTTCGCCAGCTGTTTGCTCCGCGGAGAAACCCTTTCTTCCGCCAGTCACGGGTGAATGCTGTCCGACAGAATCGGTACGGCCCCAAGCCTAACGTCTTCTACGGGAACGCTCCTCACTATCGGCGGGCGTCCGTTGTGAGGCAGGCCCCGGTGTCTCCACCTGTGGCCCCGCTGTCTCTCCCCCTGTGTCTCCACCTGTGGCCCGTTCTCTCCACCTGTGGCCCCACTGTCTCCACCTGTGCCCCTGTGTATCCACTGTGGCTCCACCTGTGGCTCCACCTGTGGCCCCGCTCTCTCCACCTGTGGCCCCACTGTCTCCACCTGTGGCCCCGCTATCTCCACCTGTGGCTCCACCTGTGGCTCCACCTCGGACCCAGGTGGCTGTTCCAGCGGCACGGCCTGCACCCCCTCTGAACCTGGCCCCAGCAGTCAAGCCTCCGTTGATTCAGTCTCCAGCCAGCCAACCTTTGGCAGCTCTGTCCAACCTGGTTCAGCCTGCAGCGACCCAACCCCTAATTTCCGGGTTCTCGTCACTGCTATCCCAGTCTACCTCATCCCAGACCCCGTCCTTCTCGCCTCCGTATTTGCGGCCCCCAGCACCGGCACAGACGCAGCCCCGGGTATCCGGGACGGGCGGGATGATTTTCGGGGACAAGCTTCCTACCTTCAGCAGGCGAAGCTTGACCGCCTCCCGAAGAGTGAAACGGGCGTCCGACAACAGTTCTCCATCGGACGTCGTCACCTTCGGGCGACTTCTCCATGCCCGCCGACACGTTCAACAAGCTCATCAGTCCGCGAGACCGATACTCCGATGACACCAATTCGGACTCGCGTGGTCCTCGTCGTCCCTACAACCACCCTCCTCCTCCTCCTTCTCCTCCTCGTCGCTACAACCACGTCGTCCGCCGCCCTGTCTACTATCCGCGTCGGACGGCCGTTCGCCAGCCCGCCCCCATCTACCGGAGAGGGTACCCCTTCACGTCGCCCTTCGTTCGGGCCAGGCAGGCTCAGCTCCTCAACTCTCGGCGAAGGGCGTACGCTCTGGCGGCTGCCAATCAAGTGGCACGTCCCGCACCGTACGTGCCGGCGTCACGCGCACCTGCTGCAGGGATGATGCCCCAGCAACTAGCCCCTGCTGCAGGAATGATGCCGCCAGCAGCGATGGGTCCTGCTGCTCCAATGATGCCGCTGACCCTGCCGTTAGGAGCTGCCCAGCCTGTCTACGGAACGCATCCCGCGTACTGATTCTGGGGACTGGCTTACGAAGACAAAGAAATGAAAGAGAGTCCAAATTTGGTTAGAAAAATGGTTTGGCCCTTTTTTTTTTTTTCGGAGTTTCGATCAACTCATCCGCCGTTTGTTATTGAACGTTGAATAAGGATTTGTGGGTCTGAAGACAGTTGGAATACTCTAGAAGGTTTCTGTATAAAGTACTGGTTGTGGAGTGTCATTTTTTAATATATTCGGAAACAGACCAAGATTGGGCATTTTGTACTGAGAATGGCACTTGTTTGGGGGTGTTAAGTTTGCAGTTAATGTTGTTGTTGTTGTCGTTGTTGTTGTTGTTATTGTTGTTGTTGCTGCTGTTGTTGTTGTCATCTTCGTCGTCGTCGTCGTCATCGTGGTCATCGTTGTCGTGGATGTTCTTGTAGTTGTTGCCGGTGCTGCCGTCTTTCTTACCTTAAAAAAAAAAACGCCGTGTGAAAAGAATGTGACATTTTCCCCGAGTCTGTTTTAAGCACTTGTTATTTTCCGCTTACACTTTTAAAAGTGTCACTTTTCATAAAGGGGTTAATTCTCTCTCTCTCTCTCTCTCTCTCTTAATCGATACAAATGTCTAGATTTTTTAAAGATGTTCTTTGTTTTCTTTTTTCTTGCTGTGGATTTTTTTTTTTTGTTTTTTTTTTTTGTTTCTATTTTTGTTCGCAATATTCTTCTTCTTCTTCTTCTTCTTCATCATCATCTTCATCATCATCATCATCATCATCATCATCATCATCATCATCATCATCATCTCTTCTTCTTCTTCTTAGACAGGGATGATGAATAAAACCGAAGAAAACACATGATTATGTCTGTGTCGCTATGGTGTATGGTCGTCTTGAAGTCCTTCGTTTGCCTGTTAGTCTTTGTCTCTGTCTCTATCTTTGTCTCTGTCTCTGTCTCTCTCTCTCTCTCTCTCTCTCTCTCTCTCTCTCTCTCTCTCTCTCTCTCTCCGTCCCTCCCTCCCTCTTTCTCTCTGGCACGCACGCTTGCTAGGTCGCTACCACACACACACGCACGCACGCACGCATACATATTCATCTGTCTGTCTGCCTGTTGCTGTCTGTCTGTCTGTCTGTCTCTCTCTCTCTCTCTCTCTCTCTCTCTCTCTCTCTCTCTCTCTCTCTCTCTCAAGATGAACACTGGCTATCCTAAACGTATTATAGACCCCCCAAAACCATGTTCCATCGCAAAAAAACAAAGGGACAAAATTTATAGCTGAAGTTATCTGCTCCTATTCTTCGACGATGCCGGAGAGGGCCAACTGGACAACGCCGAAATCTCTGCTTTCCCATCGGAAGAAGAAGTTAACAGAACTGGGCGAATTTTGTTGCCCAAATAATACTGAATGCAAAAGAGACGAAGATGAATTTCAAACAATATACAGTCTATTTCTGCTTCTTTCCCTTTAAAATCTACTCCATCTTGAATATGAGCTATTAAAGGACTAGGAATCTAAGGGGAAATCACTCTGGTTTATGTTCAGCCATTATTTGTGTTCCTGTATACCAAAAATAGTGGCGTTCTCTCGGATTGGTAGGCGGAACGCTCGTTATTCTTAAGCTCATCAACATATACGACATGTACCCAGTCATTCGTCACATGATTTTTGCATCTGCCTAAACTACCTCCGTCCCCACCCCTCCCACCCCTCTAACCCCTCCCTCAAATATGAAATCAATTGATGCTCGCTAAATTAGTAACTTGGTCTAGAAATGTTATGAGAAAGATCAATACTGGTTTTGGGACAAGTTGGCAGCACAGAATGACGCCCAGAATGTGCTAAAATGGGTCTGACAATTCTGTCACGTGACATACAACGTGTACATGGTACATCAAACACCTAACGGAAGGAAAGCACAATTCCGCGTCAGAAAACATATCTGAGCCGAAACAGGAACACTTATGTATTGATTTTATTACAATAAATCAGACTTTTTCAGAGTATAGTCACAGGGTTCTTGCTGTTGCGTGACTGGGTTGGATTAGAAGCACCAACAATGAAAAAAAGTAAACGAAGTGCATAAACAATAGCAGGAAGAAACTCCAGGGAGAGCTCGCCAGCAATCGGTCTTCAAAGAAGGGATTCGACCCTGCACCTCCTGGATGGTAAGGCATCTCGAGGTGTTGCGTTTTTGACGGATGTCTTACCCACACAGCCTTCGGACACCTGTCGTCAGCTGGGAAATTAAAGTATAATGAAATTCCCTTTTGTTTCCCCCTCGACCAGATCCAGCTGGAAATCTTTCCATCTACCTCTGCTATTGTTTTCAGGGTTCTGGCTCTCTTCTTACCAAACATCGAGATCTCTATCAAGAGACCATAGGCTGGGGAGCTTACAAACCCTCCTGTTTCAGCCTCTATATCCAGGCGTTTTTCGTGGAGTCAGATTCCCTCGAGCTGCCAGCTAGCCTGGTATGCTTCTCAGATCTGTTTCCTTGACGTGAGCTTCCTCCATTCTTCTTTCATATAGCGCAGTGCGTTCGATCAGAATTTTTTTCAGTCACATCTTCTGTGCCTCATCACCGGCATGATCCCCACGTTGCTCACTCTGGCCCACTGTCCACAGTCACATCCTGGTTTGTCCCATCGCCGCCCCGTCAATGACAAATAGTGAATGTCAAGTCGTCGGCAGAGGAGACACTGCGCTGCTGCCGAGTCACTTCAATCGGTGATGCCTGTTTCGATCCAACATACGCAGGATACCAACTGTTAAGCCCGCTACTGACGACAATAATTGCTTAGTCGCGGAGTCGCCATAGATCAGCGTCCCCGTCCAGAAGTCGCCACAACGCACGTTCAACCACTGTCCCTCTGACTCGCCGACACCGGCAACCTCGACACGATCTCACCAAAGGCAAATACATGGACAGGAAATCATAACAGAGGTCACCATGGTAGCAGGACAGAAGGGCCGCAGAATCTGAGACATTTCTCCACGCTGGTCGATGAGGATGGGAATGGTGCCAACACTATGGAGTTTCCATTCTGGTCTGAGACCGCATGACAGAGCAGTCCTCTACGTTCACTTTCATAACATATCCAAACGTCAACCAGGTCCGAGAGATAAAGACACCCAGGGCGTTGGTGAGAAAATTTGAGCAATGTTCTCAAAGACGCATCCTTAAGGTGGAGGAAGCTCAACTGTGTGGTCCCAGTCCCACCATTCGAATTTTCAAGTCTGGGTAGGAGCCAGTCATGGACCGAAAGTCAACCAGAATCGTTCGTTCTGAGGAACCTGAATGAAGTTTTTCATCTGGAAATGCGTGAGCATCATATACCATAATATTTTCTTTAGAAGAGGGTATGGGGAAGTGGGTTCCAAAATGTTCTCTGCATACAGAGAGGTGTGTACTAAATGTTTGTCGGTTCACTGAGCGAAAACTCTGCGCGAAATGTTTGTTGGTTCACTGAGCAAAAGCTGCATGAAAGGTGTGTTGGTTCACTGAGTGAAAGCTCTGCACAAAAGGTTTGTTGGTTCACTGAGCGAGAGCTGTGCACAGACGTTTTGTTGGTGCACTGAGCACGAGCTCTAAAAGAAAGGTTTGTTGGTTCACTGAGTGAAAGCTCTGCACAAAAGGGTTTTTTGGCTCACTGAGCGAGAGCTGTGCACAGAAACGTTTGTTGGTGCACTGAGCACGAGCTCTACGAAAGGTTTGTTGGTTCACTGAGTGAAAGCTCTGCACGAAAGGTTTGTTGGTTCACTGAGCGAGAGCTGTGCACAGAAGGATTGTTGGTGCACTGAGCACGAGCTCTACACGAAAGGTTTGTTGGTTCACTGAGTGAAAGCTCTGCACAAAAGGTTTTTTTGTTCACTGAGCGAGAGCTGTGCACAGAAGGATTGTTGGTGCACTGAGCACGAGCTCTACACGAAAGGTTTGTTGGTTCACTGAGTGAAAGCTCTGCACAAAAGATTTGTTGGTTCACTGAGCGAGAGCTGTGCACAGAAGGATTGTTGGTGCACTGAGCACGAGCTCTACACGAAAGGTTTGTTGGTTCACTGAGTGAAAGCTCTGCACAAAAAGTTTGTTGGTTCACTGAGCGAGAGCTGTGCACAGAACGTTTGTTGGTGTGCACTGAGCACGAGCTCTACACGAAAGGTTTGTTGGTTCACTGAGTGACAGCTCTGCACGAAAGTTTGTTGGTTCACTGAGTGACAGCTCTGCACAAAAGGTTTGCTGGTTCATTAAGTGAGAGCTCTGGGCAAATGGCTCGTTAATTCGCTGCGCAAGAGCTGTGTACGAACGGTTTGTTGGTTCACTAAGCGAGAGCTGTGCACGAAAGGTTTGTTGGTTCACTGAGCGGGAGTTCTGTGCGAGAGCTTTGTTGGTTTACTGAGCAAGGGCTGCGCCCGATAGATTTGCTGGTTCACTGAGGAACAATAAGGCACGAAATCATAGTTAAAATGTTAGCCTTAGTGAACAGGTGTTTTATTTCAATCAATTTATTTGTTTATTTGACATGTGTCTGTGTGGCGAGGGTTGGCGGGGGGGGGGGGGGGGGGGGGGGGGGATGGAAATGAAAGGGGCGTGGAGAAAGGAACAGAAGAGGGGGTATTATTCAGTGTGCTGTGCAACTTTTTTTTTTCTTTCAACAAAGGTCTATTCGCGTGGATAACAATGGAAGTCGATATGTTTTAGATGCCTGTTTGCGTGCATGGATGTGTGTGTGTGTGTGTGTGTGTGTGTGTGTGTGTGTGTGTGAGAGAGAGAGAGAGAGAGAGAGAGAGAGAGAGAGAGAGAGAGAGAGAGAGAGATCGTAATATTAGCATTTTCACGGGAATTACAAGAGCTAGATGAAGCAAACACGGTAGAACAATCAATATCGATGAGGTGTTACCAGCCATGTCCTGCATACAGTTGTCACCGAACAATAGTGGGCCGTAACCAAGTGTTAGCAGTCCGTGGGTGTGAAACGATGCGTCTGTAATGTAGACACTGTTACACACAGCTCGACTTCACTTGGTATTAATCATATCATCGATCGATTCAGATCTACGTATTCTGGATTTGATGTGACGTTTTCTTTACCAAACGACAAATGCACAGAATGCATAATGCCCTTGACCCATAAAGTGAGAAAAAGGTGGCTCTAATTGGAATGACAGGACCGGCATTATCCCCCCTTCCGTCCCCCTCCCCTCCCCCTTTTTTCCCCCCAGATCTATCGGGCAGGTGACTCATTAGTACACTGCGAATTTCAAAAGTGAATCTTTTTTGTGTCAGCCATATTTGTATGTATGTATTACTTATTTATCTGTTTATATATATATATATATATATATATATATATATATATATATATATATATATATATATATATTCACTTATTTTTATTCAACCATATGGCTAAGCGAAGCGAGGCAGGAAATGACTCCAAGCCGGTTCTATTTGCTGATGTCGCTGGCGTTTACACACATTAAAAACCTCATGGTTACTGTGCGTGTAAAGAACAAAAATTACTACCGCTACCACTTGCACTTCTGCTGCTGCTGTTGCTACAACTGCTGCTGCTGTTGCTACCATGATGAACACGATTGACTGTTATTATTACTACTGCAATGACGGCGACCAAGATTACTATCACTCTGACGACGTTGACTGTAACAACTGCTGCTACTATGACTACCATTACTACTGCTGCTGCTGCTGCAACGGCTAGTACTATTGTTACTATGACTCCTCAAAGTTGCTACTACTTCTGCGACAAAGACGACGACAAATACCACTACTATTACGACGAATACTACTGCTGCTACCTCTACTACTACTACTGCTACCACCACCACCACCACTACTACCATGACGATGATGACAACGACTATAACAACAACTACGTTTGCTGCTGCAAGTACTACTGCCAACACTACTAAGATTGATATTAGTGCTAGTGCCACTACATTTTCAAGTACTACTACTACTACCACCACCACCACTAGTACTACCGCTACTACTAGTGCTGCTGCTGCTGCAACAACTACAACTACTATTACTACTACTGCTGCTGCTTCTGCTACCACTACACCACCACTACTACTACTACTACTACACAACGACTAGTACCACTACTGCTGCCGCTAGTTCTACTTTTAATTTTGCGACAGTAAGAGCGACTATACAGCCATGTTGGATTCGAAATGAGCGTAAAGAAATGAGCATGGAGGGGGGGGGGGGGGGGGGGGGGGGGGGGCAGAGGCGGGAGGGGAAGGGCAACAGGGTGCCAGGATGGGGGAAAGAGGGAATGGTGGCAGAAAGGATGGGGGGGGGGAAAGGGGGAGGGACACGCGGTGAAAGGGGATGGGGGACGGGGGGAATGGGAAGAAGGAAGATAGAGGTGAGAGAAGAGGATGAGGGGGATAGGTGAGCTGGAGGAGGGCGAAGGGGGGGGGGGGGGGAGAGACGGGGGAAGGGGGGGGGGGGGGGGGGCGTGGATGGGAAGGAGGAGGGAAGGGCTACAGCCAACATATTATTGTTATTAGTATATCATTATTAGCATAAGTAATAAGGCAGCATACAATAGTATGTTTTATTTTAGGTACACAGTGGTATACATTTTATCGTACACAGCAGTTCGATAAAATGCAATACTTCTCTAGGTCCTTCGGGTGCATCTTTTTCTTTTCTGCATTTTGGCCGACTCTGGGGAAAGACCCTAGTGATGGTGGGGAAAGACCCACTGACAACAGAGAAAGTATTGTTAGCAACAGAAAAGACCGCAACCCGGAATTCTCTTCAGAGGGCACCTAAGACCTCTCATGTGGCGATAGCTTGGCTCTGTCTGGAGTTGTGCTGTTTTCCCCTGTCAGCAGAACAGCAACGAGTGAGGCTGCGGGATGTGCACGGCGGTTGCTTTAAGGTGGCGTCTTTTGATGGTGGGCCCTGCAGTCATGAATTATGGGCTGGTGCACTCACAGGACGCTCCCGTGGAAGTTCTCTGCCGTGTCACGACCAGTAGCTATCACACAATGGCATCTGCCAGGGAGCAGTTATGTTCCTTGACGTCTTAATGGTGTGCCCTGTACGTGCCAGCCCTCCATGCGTCAGTGCATTGCAGGCTTCCAAGGGTGGCGCAGGATTGCTCCCAGCTGGTTGGTTCGGCAAGTGAGGACTGTAATTGCCTGGGTCCCACTCGCACCTTTGGGTATATCTTTTTCTTTTTACAACAAATGATATATAAGAATTTGATATTGACTGCAACGGTATTCTTCTCTCTCTCTCTCTCTCTCTCTCTCTCTCTCTCTCTCTCTCTCTCTCTCTCTCTCTCTCTCTCTCATATAGTTAGGCAGAATCATCTACCACTGCAGATATGAAGCTTATCACCCCCCTATTTCTACAATCTGAGACATAAGAGCAAGCTTTGTTATAATTCAATATTTCTTGCAGTCATTGCAACACCAAGCTGTTCTGTAAGTTGCTGGAATGGTGCTCGGTACTTATCCTTGGAATTTTATGTTTTATTGTAATTTAGTCCCTTGCGGATTCATTCCAAGAACTGGCCCTCAGCACTTGTGTCTTAAGAGGTTATCTTTTTTATATTTTCTACTTTTCACAAGAAAATGTAGCTTGTTTTGCTCTTTCATGATTTTCTTTTGCTTCTTAGGTGGCACCTTTGGTTGTTTTTTTTGAAAACTCAACAAACATACTACGGTATTGCACACCAGCTTTTTCTGGTATAGCATTCTTCGTAAAACCGAAAAGGCAGAGGAGTCAAATTACCACTTTCCGCGGTCACTGAGGAGAAACAACCAGGTTTCGAAATACCGGTATCTGACCAGAAGTTATATGTTAGTGAGCTTCGTGCCCCATTGGAGATGGTCTCCCGCTTCGAAGACTACAAGCTTGCTGAAGGTTCATTTTGAGAAGCATTTTTATTATTCCCCATTCACCCATTCAAGTACATATTGCATTGTAGAAATAGGGGGGTGATAAACCTTCATATCTGCAGTGGTAGATGATTCTGCCTAAGTACATCAGTTAGGCAGAATCATCATCTACCACTGATATGAAGGTTTATCACCCCCCTATTTCTACAATCTGAGACATAAGAGCAAGCTTTGTTTATAATTCAATATATATATACTTTTTTTGTCTTCGCCAAGTCATTAATGTAATGACGGAGGAATTGTTAGCCTACTCTTGTTTTCCCCTACTACAAAATTGTTCAATATATACATATAAAATAAATCAAAACAAAATAGCAGTACATTTTGTACATCCACACCACCCCGTCCTCCTCCCTCAGCAACTCTCCCTTCCATTTCCCCACTCCCAACTGAATGACGTTAAATCAAGCTGAGGCAGAAAACTCCTGGACTCAAAAGTTAAGGTAACAGCTCATACCGCATCTTTCCCCTTTCGAGCATCTTGTCTCGACAGCTTAGTGCCCGCACTCTCAGCGCCTTAAGAACTGACATGATTATTACAGGACGGATTTGCCGACCCTGCTCCACTGTGGAATGTGGCAATCCCAAGGTAAGGGGCACGTTACCGCAGAACATAGCGAAACCTTCGGGAGGTTTGCCGCCGGGATGTCGCGATTGCGATAAAACGTGTTGTGCGGGAGAAGGGGTGATAATCCACGGAATGTAAATGTACGTTCGAGGACTGCCATTTAGGCGCGTCCTGGAATCAAGGAGAGCGCAGAAGAAGGAAAATTTTGAAGAGACAGACAGATAGGCAGACAGACGGACTCGCTGACAAATATTTACCCCTAAGAAAAAATAATATTACTTTGTCTCTGTTTACTTTCAGTTCTAATTTACTTGCAGCACTACATGCGTTATTCATCTACCTTTGCAAACCAACTACTGTTACAAACAAAATAATGTCATCAGCAAATGGTGGAACGAACAGTATCTATGAGATCCAGCGTTACTCCGTGAAGACCACCATTCACAAACAAAAACGAAACTATAATTATAAACATCCCCTTCCTTAACCCTACCTTTACAATTTAACGCATCAAACGAGAGAGAGAGAGAGACAGAGAGAGATTCGAGAGAGAGAGAGAGATCGACGCACTGCCTCAACCAATTGTGGCAGCGGACTCTCTTAGCACCATCATTTCAATGGGCCGGAATAGCTCAGTAGTAAAGCGCTGGACTCGTAATCTTGGTAATCCTGGGATTGCGGGTTCGAATCTACGCCGGGCCGTTTTGGTACAGGGGGATTTCTCCCTCGAAGTTAACATTGGTTCCGAATCCATTTCCCATACAGTCCTTCGAATGAGACTATAAACCAAGGTTCCGTGTGTGAACGCACGCATAACATCTTGCACACACGTAAAATCCCATCACCAACTTTCAGAAGAGTAGGCAAGTTTGGCTGTTGGTATGGATGACACGTTACACATAACATGTACCCTGCGTGAGAAATGGAAAGAATGAATGGAAACTGAGAGAACGATATTGACTGGATGACACGGGAAACAACTGAACGAAGCGCCAGCTGGCAGCTCTTCAGTCGGCACTACCCAGGTAGGCAGCCCGTGGTGTGTAAATGAGTGTGGGTCGCAAAGCGCTTACAGCCTGGTCTCCAGCGGAGGATAGGAGTTATGCAAGTATTCATAATAATGATGATAATAATTTCGAGTGTGTTACGCACCTATGGCCAAGTCAGACTGCAGCTGGTTGGGGGTCACTGACTGTTTATTATTTTTCAGATCGCTGTTTTGGAGTAAGGTGGATGCAGGTTGTCCCTCTCTCCCCACAGTCACTCAGATTTCTTTTTTTTTTTTTTTTAATATTGTTTTTCTTTTGCTTTTTCTTTTTTTTTTTTGTCCAAGGGAGTGCCGGGATGACCCGGTCCTTTGGGACTAAGAGTCAAAAGTAACAGTCTGCTGCTCGCGCCTAACGTGGACTTTGGTGACATTTTAAGATCCCTCCTTGTCATAGGTCTTTTTCTTTCCTGTTCCGTGACCGTCTCTACATCCGTAACCTCTAATACAGCGCCACAGTGATCAGTATGCTGGTTGGGCGCGTCTAATGGATGGAGAGGATACCATCACGTGGAAACCAGACCCTGGCACGAATTCGCCCTTACGCAAATGACTGTCCGTCTGTCTGTGTCTGTCTGTCTGTCTCTCTCTCTCTCTCTCTCTCTCTCTTTCTCTCTCTCTCTCTCTCTCTCTCTCTCTCTCTCTCACACACACACACACACACACACACACACACACACACACACACACACACACACACACACACACTAATCCTCTGTGTGTATGTGTGTGTGTGTGAGCGCGCGTGCGCGTACAGGCGTGTCTTTCCCCCTTCTTTCCGTCATCTGCACCCTATCAATGTTCTCATTCTTCTCTTCATCTCCCCCATTAAAACGCGAATTTTTTTTTTTTTTTTTTTTTTTCATTTCACTCTGACTTTGATACCTTTATGCATGATGTATGGCCAATAATGATAAAAGTATTCTACTCTAAAACCCTCCTTCCTCAGCCCCCCTCGTTGAGCAGGGCTTTCAGCCACGTGAAGATGGCGAACGGAAGGGGCTCTGTAAAGGTTGTTTCTGTTGAAATTTAATGTATGAAAATGCACAAAAATATGCTGCGCCTGTTGATAATTGGAGATGACTTGTCTTCTGCAACGTTTTAGCCCCCCCCCCCCCCCCCCCCCCCCCCCCCCCCCCCCTTAAAATGGCCCTTTCCTTGTTCTACAGTTACAGCACAGACTTGGCGACAGGTGTGCCTGGTAAAAGAACACTGAAGTCACGTAACATGTAAAGGCTTTCCACTCACTGTTCTTGGCTTGGCATGAGAGAGAGAGAGAGAGAGAGAGAGAGAGAGAGAGAGAGAGAGAGAGAGAGAGAGAGCAGTGATGAATTAAAACTCCGGCTACCTGTTCAAAAGAAAAGAAAAAAAAACTGCCAATGTGGCTGCTGTTACGACAAAACATAGGGGGCGTCCACTCGATTTACATTCCGTGGATCATCTCCCTTTCTCCCGCACAACACGTTTTATCGCAATCGCGACATACGGCGGCGACTTTCTCTCGTTTGGCTACGTTCTGCCTCAGCTTGCCTCAAACCTTGGGACAGCCACATTCCACAGTGGAGCCCTTCAGTCGGCTCTACCCAGGTAGGCAGCCGTTGTGTTAAGACAGCGTTGATTGTAAGGCGCTTAGTCTAGAGCTTGTTCTCAAACTGATGGTAGGCGCTATATAGGTGCTCTATGATGGTTGCAAACGTGGACATCAATCTCTACACCGTAGAAGCCATGATGGAAATTCAACATGCACGCATGCTCCGTCAGAGAGTATGCTTTGATACGAAGAAAATTCTGCAAGGGATATTCACAACATTCCTCGTCCAAAGAAAATGAGAATTTCGGCGGTTCTTCCCACCAGTCAAAGGACATAATTCTTTTGGTGCATCGTTAAAAAATGGCTACTACACACACACACACACACACACACACACACACACACACACACACACACACATATGTATATATATGTTGCATTGAAAGTGTACTGGCGTGGAAAGTGTACTCTCCACGGGCAAAATCGTGGAATGTATACCACGGCTGATCCATGGAATGTATACATTCCACGATTGGCCCGTACACTTTCCACGCCAGTCTTTCTCAACATATATATATCTCTCTCTCTCTCTCTCTCTCTCTCTCACACACTCGTGCACGCACGCACACACACGCACGCACGCACACACACACGCACACACACACACACACACACACACACACACACACACACACACACACACACACACACACACTCAGTCTCTCTCTCTCTCTCTCTCTCTCTCTCTCTCTCTCTCTCTCTCGCACACACACACACACACACACACACACACACACACACACACACACACACACACACACACACACACACACATTTCGACCTCCAGCCCTGAAGACAACGTTTATCTTCTTTGTATAGAAGATGGAGTGTATTCTAATCGGAATAAAGCTGGTTTAGAAACTATACACATTATATAAACTTTGTGTTGATCTTTGTCTGTGTTGATGTATGAAGTTGAGCAAAAAAAAATGTTGTGAAGGAAAACAAGCGCATGCTGACAATTCCTACATCATTAAAAATGCAGTTTGTTCTGCCTTTTGCACAACTCGTTTCTCTCACAGCTCACACACACCAACTTGCCTCACACCCACAACTTTTCTGCATATATCTATCATATTACTTGAATTTCGATTGTTTCGCACATCTGGACTTCCATACCGGCATTTACATGAAATAGTGAGCAAGGATTTAACGCAACAGCGGTAAGAAGGTTGTAACATAATACTGGTGTCTATGTAAAGATTTTACAAGCTTCTTGCCATGTTGTATTGATATCTTGCTCACTATTAAATCCATATGCTAATATGGAAGACTAGGTTGTGCGTCTAAATGCTGCTTTTGCTTTGTTTTATTATATACTTCTGGGGAAAAAAAAAATCTGTTTATTTCTGGCTTCATACATACTTGATGTTCTGCCCATTCGTAATTCGTATTTGTGTACTGACAGTTGCACCTGATATGATTTCTCTTTTAGGACATTAAAAACAACGATCTTTTATGGTCTTAACTTCGCACAAATTTAGTGGGGTGGAGAGGAGGAAGTGGCAAGGGAAAAGAGAGAAAAAAAAAAAAGGGGGGGGGGGGGGGGGGGGGGGGGGGGGGGGGGGGGGGTGGAGAGTGAAAATGACGGCAACAGAATCTAAAGACTGAATCCACCACTAACGGCATGTGGGGACCGTCATAATTTGTCTTGAAAGCAACTATTCACCGTCGCTGACTCGGACTTATCAGCGAGATGCGGTATCAAATGGTCACATGCTATGTATAATTCTGTGGCATCATCACCACCAAGACTTCAAAAACAGAATCTAAAAAAAAAAAGGCTATATGAGAAGACAGTACTGAAAGAAAGTAACCTGGGAGGGGAAAAAAAAAAAGCTAAAATAAGTAAGTAAAGAGTAATGGATAAAGGCGAAACTTTGAGCGTATGTTTGAGAATCCATTTTAAGGATACAAGGGAAGCCAAAAAGGTGCCAACAGTCAGAGTGGTCAGCTCCACTGACTGTTCCATTCATACGTGTGTCTGGCCACTGATTGGCCGAATTCTTACTTTTCCTTGCAATTGGTAGTAGCAAGAGGTGCAGAGTGAAAAGTTCCCCATCAAAGATTATCCTGCGTGGCGAAAAATACAAGCAGCTAAAGAGAAGGTGGCTGTATTGTATTGTATAGTGGCATAGTATAGTATAGGGTGGCGAAGTGTTGAATACTGTAGTGCAGAGTAATATCGCGTAGTGTAGCATAGTATAAGAATAAGTACCGTAGTATAGAGTAGCGCATTGTAGTATCATATCGTCTTTTGTAGTGCACTACACTGAGCTGCAGTGCAGTGTAGTGATGTGTAGTGTGAGTGTAGTGCAGTGTAGTTTAGTGTAGCGTAAGTGTCGTGCAGTGTACTCCAACTCTCTCCGAGTCCCTCTCCATTTTCCCGCCTTCCTCCACAACTACCCCTGTCACGTAGCCACCCCCCCCCCCCTTCCTCCTCCGTCCCCCCTTTTCCTCCTTTCCCTCTCTCTCCCTATGCACAGCCACCCTTCTCACCTCCCATCTATCTCATAGCCCTTTTTTTTTTTCTTCCTTTCTTCTTCTTCTTCTTCTTCTTTTAAAGCCGGGATTTAATGAGCCGGGGGATCATGTACTCCTGGGGGTGACTGGCAGGTGAAAGCGAAGTGACGAGTCGCTTACCGGGTCCCTGTCAAATCCGTACCCTCTCCATCCATAACTGTCCCGCCCACCCCGGACAGAACTGGCTGCTGACAGCCCGTGGCTTTTAAATTAACCTGTCGCTGGCTTTGGGATCTTGTGTGTGTGTGTGTGTGTGTTGCCGTGTGTGTGCTTGTGCGGAATGTGTGTGTGTGTGTGTGTGTGTGTGTGTGTGTGTGTGTTTGAGTGAGTGAGAGTGAGTGAGTCTGTGTGCGTAGAGGGGGGTGTCTCTCTCTGTGCGTGTATGATGAATTTTGAGTGAGTGAGTCTGTGAGCGTAGAGGGGGATGTCTCTCTGTGCGTGTATGATGAATTGTCTGTTGGCAATAGTTAGGGCGGCAAGGGGTAGAGGGGGAGGTGGTGTAAAAGGATAGAGAAAGAAGGGAGAGTGGGGAGGGGGGAGTGATAGGATTAGCAACGGTCACGAACTACTTTCCACCGCTAATTGGACATTAGGTGAGGGATTCTAGTGTGTGAGGTTCGTTTCGGATTTTCTCTCTTGGTTCAGACCCTACCCCTACCCACACTTCCACCTCCCCCTTTGATTTCCTTTTTTTTTTTTTTTTTTTTTCGCCCAGCTGCCCTTCACTCACTTCCTTTCCTTTTTATACTTTTCCTTTTTCCTTTTTAAAAAAAAAAAAAACTTTTAAAAAAAAAAAAATTCTTCCTCATTCTCTCTTCCATTCCACAGTTCCTTCTTTCTCTCTTCTCTATTCTTTCATCAACATGATCTTTCTCTTTGCTGTACATTTTCGGATGTAAATTACCACATATTTGTTGTTATTAATCATATTTATATATGTTTGACAGTATTGTAGTAAATAAACGGTGAAACATGTTAGAAATGAGTTATCTTTTTTTTTCGGTATGAATGGATTTGAGTGCGAGTTCAACGTATGCCGAGGAAAGTTTTTTCGTTGTTGTTGTTGTTGGATATACACACACATACCCAAACAAACAAAAATCACTAAGCACAATCCTCAGAGTTCTTACAAACTACTAGCACATACAGGCAACCAAACACACCCGCTCACTCCACTCACACCCCCTCCCCTCCCCACCCACCCACACCCCCACTTTCTCTCTTCTTCTGATTTAATGATACTTAAACAAATATATACAATTTATGATAATGAAGTACTGTTTTCTCCGCGTGGTACCATGCGATAACTGTTGTACATGATACACAACATATGTTCACTGCAATCATCCTTCAAAATATAGACTTAAGCATTTCCCAGCTGAGCGTACGCACCAGCACCGAAATCCCGTCCATCTATGTCTTCTTTTTCCCTTTCTTAGTTCTTTCCTTCATTCCTTCTTCATTTCTGGTCCTTCTCTACTCAGGCAGAGGAAAGGAACCTCGACATGGTATGACTCGATCTGGCAAAGCATATGGTGCGG
>JADBJO010002404.1:82500-85000 GCA_016801955.1 Conus betulinus
TCCTGGAGGGAGAGCTCAATGACGCTGACTCCACGACTAAGCAATTATTGCCGTCAGTAGCGGGTTTAGCAGGTGGTGTTCTGCATTATGTTGGATCACAACAGGCACCACTGAACACCACCGAAGTGACTCGGCAGCCGTGCAGTGTCTTCTCTGGCGGGTTGCCTCATGACGACGACTTTGTACTGAAATTTTCCTGTGTGAATGCCGGTGCCGGGGCTGTAGCGAGGCAGGCCAGGCTGTGGCTGTGGACGTGGAGTCGGAACGAGTGGCGTGGGTGCAGTGACACAGTGGTGGCACAGACGATGCGACTGCAACAACAACAACAACAAAGGTGTTGCTCTGTTCCTCCTGCTTCTTCTTTTTTCTTCTCAGACATGACTTTTCCCGGTGACAATCGTGAAAAAGGCTCTTTATGGGCGACTGGACTGCGACAACAGAAGCTAGATTTAGGACGTTACTTGACTTTTATTCTCGTCATTCTGACTTTCGGTTTCAGATATCTGACCCCAGGGACACTGTGCAACTGTAGACGGCATTATTCGGCTGTCAGTACTCTCCTAGTCACTATAGATCATCTCCTCCATGTTGCCCCCCTTCCGCCACCTTGTTTTTCCTACGTAGATACCTCCCGTGTTGACATGCTCTCTTCATCAACATAATCGTGATCCCTTCACACGCGTGACTGATGAGCTGTCACTGGCGTTTGCTGATTCGAAGTCGTGCTAGTACACACGTTGGGTATTATCATCGTGGAGATCAAGATTGTATGAAGAAGGATTTTTCTAGGGTAAACATATACAGGCATCGTGTGTTTATCTAAAGGGTGACTTTGTTTAGTTTTGATTTGTTTTTTTGAAGGTTGAGATGTGTTGACTAAAATATATGAACAGTGTACGTCATAGTCCTGAGGTCATCGATGTCATTTTAAGTGTCTTTAACCTCCGTCTGTCTGTCTGTCTGTCTGTCTGTCTGTCTGTCTGTCTCTCTCTCTCTCTCTCTCTCTCTCTCTCTCTCTCTCTCTCTCTCTCTCTCTCTCTCTCTCTCTCTCTCTCTCTCTCTCTCTCTCTCTCTCTCCTCTCTCTCTCTCTCCCCTCCCCAAATTTAAAAGAGCACAACGAGGTTGGAAAGTCAAAGGGAACAGACAAACATAGAAAGGGGGGGGGGGAGGGGAAAGGGGAGTGGGAAAAGGTGGAAAAACTCGGCAGAGGTAAAGTAATATTTGGAAAAGGTTATGGAAAATTGAAGAAAAAAGTAGGGAAAGGAAGAAAAGTGAGAGAAGAGCAAGACACGATAGAGAGAAGAAATAGAAGCTAGACAAAGACATGAAAAGTAGAGAAGAGCAAGAAATAGGCGAGGACAGCAGAAAAAAAAAAGGGTACAGAAGAGTAGGCATGATCAGACAGACAATATAAGCAAAAAAAGAAAGGAAACAAACAGGAAATGACAGTGAAACTCTGAAAACGACACCCCAAAAAGTATGACAATGATAAGAAAGATTCGAAAAGGTAGTTAAAGGGACAGAAATGTCAAATAGAAGTATGGTAAAAGAAAACAAAAGAGAAGGAAAATTGAAAGACAACTCAGAAAAAAAAGCTAGGGGAAAAGGTAGAAGAAATATAATTATGATCGGGTAGAGTAGAGGAGATAAGAGTGGAGAAAAGGGTCAGAAAAGATGGAGAAAGACAGGTATGTAAGAGAAAGAAAGGTAGAGAAATATTAAGAAATGTACCGAGCGGCAAGAAAAGAGGAGAAAAGAGTGAGAGAGAAAAAGGTCAGGAAAAGATGGAGAAAGATAAGCATGTAGGAGAAAGAAAGAAAGGTAGACAAATATCAAGAAATGTACCGAGCGGCAAGAAAAGAGGAGAAAAGAGTGGAGAAAAGGGTCAGAAAAGATAGAGGAAAGACAGGCATGCAAGAGAAAGAAAGGTAGAGAAATATCAAAGAAATGTACCGAGCGGCAAGAAAAGAAGAGAAAAGAGTGGAGGAAAAGGTAAGAAAAGATGGAGAAAGATAAGCATGTAGGAGAAAGAAAAAAAAGTAGAGAAATATTTAAAAAATGTACCGAGCGGCAAGAGAAGACAGAGAACAGTAGGAAAAGGCAAGAACGGAGTGAAAAAACAAATACACGAAAAGGGCAAGGAAAGTTGATGAGGATAGGGACATGTGTCAAAAGATAGGAAAATGATATACCACGGTGTAAAAAAAAAAAAAAAAAAAAAAAGGGGGGGGGGGGGGGGGGGGGGGGGGGGGAAGGGGGGATCAACACCATGTACAACACGAAAATGTACAGAGGAAAAGGTAGATTAAAGGTGAGACAGTTTAAAAAAAAAAAAAAAAAAGTTAAGTAAAAAATGTAACATGGAAAGATAGAGGGTGAGTCGGTAAAAAATGTAACATGAAAAGATAGAGGGAGAATCGGATAAGGCACAAACGCAGCAACAAAGGGTCAGAAACAGTAATGGGAGAAAACCGAGGCAAAGAAGCCCCCTACCACTGG
>JADBJO010002404.1:90000-97500 GCA_016801955.1 Conus betulinus
ACACACACACACAGAGAGAGAGAGAGAGAGAGAGGGAGGGAGGGAGGGAGGGAGGAGGACGGGAGTGGGAGAAAGAAAGGAGAGAGATAGGCAGACAGACAGAGAACTATTCCCGAGAGCACTGGTCAGTTAATCTGACGTTTACTTTACAACAGCCCAGGTCGAGACTAAAAACACTAATAGCACGTCCACACTGAGCGAAAGAGTTGACGGGTGGGGGAAAAAAAACGAAAGAAAGAAAAAACTAAAATATAAATAGATGAAAGAATCAGACTCCTACATAAAACAAATAAATGAACGAGTCAATGCCTCAAAGTCTTTCAAGCAGGGATTACACCTTTGAGAAAATGTGAGAAACCTTTAGACGGAAACTTTAGTCATAGAAAGTACGAACAGTCTATGTATTTCGGTTGATTCAGCCAGTATGCTAAGTGATACTGGATAGAATTTCAAACAGCTCTTAAAACCACTGGTAAGTTTTGGCGGGGGGGGGGGGGGGGGTTGGGGCGTCAGTGTTACGCGTCAGTGAAGATCTTATACCATTGTACACACACACACACACACACACACACGCGCGCGCGCGCGCGCGCGCGCGCGCGCTGACTGAGAGAGGTAGAGACAGAGGTTGGAGTAAAAACACATAAAGAAAAATTTGTCTTGCTGACCACATATGCATAGAAAGATCGATAAACAGCTATCATAGACATTTAGGATTTCCCCGCCCCCCTCCCCTCCCCTCCCCCTTTTTTACAATCATACTTGGTCAGATAGAATGTCGCCCAAGACTGAAGTTATATATATTACTGCGAGTCTTTTGCACAAATCCGGATCCGAATCTGTAACAGCAAATGTGCTACACGTTTTCAATTAACATTAACAACGTGGAGTCACTATTTCCAAAACAATTGATCTTCTATACAGCTGCATATTTTCATGAAATATCAACACTTTCTAGTAGTGTAAGCTTGGCATTTTGTACTTTCTTTGTCTTATTCAATCGAGTATCAACTCATAGGATGTAGCTCTTTTTATCTTTCGGATTTTACACATACAATATACCTGTTAATTAGTCGCATGACCTCAGCCTGATAGGGAGCCTACACGTGCACGCATAAACTCACACATAGACAGATGATTATTTGTATGTAGGTTATATACCCACAAACATACATGCACACACACGCGTGTGCGTGCAGGTGTTTGTCTTTCTGTCTCTGCATGCACACTCAAACGTGATTGTGTCATGCGTGAATGTATCTTGTTACCTATATTTTTCTACATACATTGTTTGTATATTTCATACTTTTCTTGGCTTTCTTCTTCTCTTTCTCTTTTTTTTTTCCCTGAAAAAAAAAGGAAAGGCCGACATTTGCATTCCGGGTCAAAGGTCAGTCAGGCGTAGGTTTATGACAGACGGGATCACACGAAGAGCCCTGTCCTTTCACTCACCCTCACGGGATAGAACACGTTCCGACAAAAAAGAAAGAAAGAAAGAAAGAAAAGAGACAGAAAACGTGCCAATGGGGGCTGCACGAAGTGCCCAGGTTCCTCTTGTTCTCCGGAAGAGAGGGCAAGTTTCAAGACTGTAGGATTTACGATTCCATCCATCAGCTTTCGGACAGGATGCTAAATAAATTCAGCCGTGTTGGTTTTAAGATACGATACGTCACTCCAGAATTACAAGCTGCGTCGTTTCCTCTCCTGACGGTTTTTTTTTTTTCTGATCATAACATTGTCCTGCTTTTTCGTATTACTCTTCTTCTACTTTCTCTGCTTTTTCCGCTCACTTTTCTGACTTTTTTTTTTTTTTTTACTATCATGCCCTAGCATTTTCATCAATCGCCATTTTCATCAACCTTTTCTGGCGATGTTCCTATTGTTTCTTCACCTGTTTGTCTTTTTTCACATGGTCTGCTTACCTTTATCAACTTTTCCCTATCTTTCTGTATTTTGTCCTGTTCCTCTCTGCCCTAGGGAGCTTTCCTACACCTTGTGTCGCTGTTCCGTGATTTTATCCTATCGTTCTTTATCTTTTTCTTACTTTTCTCCCCACCTTTGTCTCTTTTTTCTCTATCTTTTTTTTCTACGTTTTCTCTACGCTTCCTCCTTCTCTCCCATCATTTATTTCTACCGTTTCACACCTGCCCTATTTTACCCAAACCTATCCCTTCTATTGTCTTTCGATTTTCCTACTGTGCTGCACCTTTTTCGTACTTTTCCCTAAAGTTTAATCGCCTTTCTTACATTTTCCTACTTTCGTAATTATCTCCACCAATTCCTATTTATTGTTGCTATTTTTTTTCCCTGTTTCTGCAAACCTTCCCTGCTTTTTCAGTTATACGCTACCTTTTTTCCTGCTGTTCTCTACCGTTTCTGGCTCTTCTCCACTTTTTCTAACCGTCTGTGTTTTATCTTTATCTCTCCCGTTTTTGTTTTGGTTGGTTGGTTGGATGTTTTTTTGCTCCTCTTTCCCTTTTCTTTCATTATCTATTTTTTTCTGTTTTTTCTCTACCCTTTCCAGCTGTTACTTACTTTTTTATCAGTTCCTTCTTCCTTTTCCTTATTTTCTATGAGTTTTTTCCTTTTTTTTTCATCCTTCCTTTTCTATTTTTGTCTCTTCCTTTCAATTTTCAGTCCCGTCAGGGACATTTATTACCAGGGGGACAAGGGTGAGGGAGCTTGGTCGATTATTTATGGATAAAGTACATACCTGCAGGGCGGACGGTTGTGAGTTCGAACCACGAGAGAGAGAGAGAGAGAGAGAGAGAGAGAGAGAGAGAGAGAGAGAGAGAGAGAGGAGACAGACAGACAGACAGACAGACAGAGAAAGACAGAGAGAGGAACACTATAAAAGGCACACAAGACAGACAGAGATTAAAGGCACTGTAAACAAGGTTGCTCGTGAATGACAGGCCTATGGTCCTCAGCCATTTAAAATTTCAGCCAGTTCCAACATTTGATATAAAAAAAAAAAAAAAAAAAAGAAAAAGAAAGAAAGAAAGAAACGTCCCTCTGTCTAATTCATTTACTAATTCATAAACTTCCCCTAGAAAATCCCACGTCCGACACCCTTGATCCTCGTGATGATATCGACGATCTGTAAAGACCCGCCTTCAAACCAGCGAAACACCGGTGACAGCTCGTCACGCACTACGTGCATGAAAAGGAATTGCGAGGATGTTGATGAAAAGAGCATGTCAACATGCGGAGACATCAGCTGTGACGGGAAAAAGGAAAAAACAAACCAAGAAGGCTGAAAGAGAACGGAACACGATGGAAAAGATGATGTAATCCGACAGGAGAGGGAGCGATAGCCCAAAATAGTAACACCAACCCCACGTTCCGTTGAGGTCCAGAAATACAGACTGCGCCTCACGTGCTGTACACTCTCTATTACACTCAATGTCGCATCTAGCATCTGATAGATTAGCCCTCATTAAGAAAAATCAATATTGCCTCACTCAGCCCTTAAGGCGAATTGTGCCTGGCCCTGATGTAGTTTCAATATGTTTTGTTTATGTATGAGAATGCTTAACCATCTCCACCCCCACCCCCCCCCCACCCACCCCACCCCTTTTTTTTTTCCCTTCTGTCGATTTGCTGGACATGTTATTCCAAATCCCTATGCCCCTACGATGTAGCACAGGAGCGGAAGGAGTCCGCAAGTCATGCGTGTTGTTACTATCTTGTTAACGTGTAGCGTTGAACTGATGATGTATCAACCCCTAGTCCATGGACAGGATCTTCTTTTCATTTCTTTTCATAGGATAGGGGAGGGGGGGGGGGAGGGGCGATTTTTGTCTGTTCAAATGGCATGCCTGTCCCTTAACCTTGACCCCGAACTCTGGGCCATGAATTCGTAGTGTCCTTGACTAAGACGTCTGAATCCGACAGTCGGAATGAAGGGAAAAATTGTCAACGGTCTCTAATCCTAGTTTCATCCTTATAGTCCAACCGACCACACGGGGCCTTTTTCGGGGGCTGTCACAAGGCTGGAGGCGGGAAGAGGAAGGAGGAGGGTTGGGGATGGGGGTTGCAGAGATGGAGAATCCCATCTTGAAAAAGAAACATCAAAGACAATATTTACACATATACAACCATTGAACAATATGGTAGCAGAAGTGTCGACATCCTTCGGAGAGATACCTAGTCTGTTGTGGGAGCCGGCCATTCACTTAATCTGACGCCTGCAGAATGAAAGAAAAATGTGAAGCAATTTTGAAATCCATGTGGGTAAAGAGCCGCTACTGAAGGGACAGCTAGTCTCCACTTGTGTGTACAATTTCACGTTTTAGTCGCCGGATTACAAACAACAACAGCAACACAACAACAATAACTGAATGGGAATGTTACAGTCTGTGACCAGAGCAAAATGTGTATAAGACTTCTTGAAAGAGATAGGAGAATAAGCCACAAAAGTAGCGGGGGGAAAAAATCGGCAGACGAATATCGGGGTGAAAAAAAAAAGGCAGAGTCAATAAGGAGTGACGAAAATTGAGGACGTTTCTGACTCAGAACTTTCTGAAAGTGGGGGGCGTTTTTTGTACTAAAAGAGTCTCCAACATATTGAAAGGGACATAACGTACGCCAACGCAGCAACAAAGACAGGAGAATAAATCAAACAGTAGAGAATAACGGCGAAAAAGACGTCATCAAATGCCAACTCTTTTCACATTAAATTCAAAAAAGTGATACAACAATTTGAAAAAAAAAAAAAAAGGGTGGGGGGGGGGGGGGGGGGGGGGTGGGGGGGGGGGGGGGGGGAGCTAAAATGTATATGGGAGGGGAAATGTCACAGCACATGTAAACGGATAACGTCGCCGATTCCTTACACACCAGGGGCCACACACAAACAAAAAGTTCTTAATGAAAACAAAATACCGTTGCCCTTGAAATTACCTTCATAAAGTATATATGAAATTCATGTCTGTTTCACATGAAATGTGTCGAAGTCAATACCAAACGAGAGAAAAAAAAATGAATATCGTTTACAATCATAATGTGGGGTGCCAAAATTTAGGCGCACTGACATGAAAGAAGATCTAAAATAAATTCTGTGTTGCTCAGTAATGCTTCACGCTTTTATGTCAGCGAAATCCAGCATACTTTCATTAACAATTTTTTACCACGAACAAATAATTCACAGTTCTTATACTTTGAGGCAGATATTAAGTTTTCAAATCATTGATGGTGGACAAACCAAATTAGATATCTTTGCTGGCGTGGTTTTATTGGCAAGGAAGTTAAAAAAACGGTTTAAACGCACGCATCCCTAAACATTGTTCCATTTCACAAACAGGTAATTATGTTACTGAAAGTGAAATTTTTTAATATAAGGAGGAAATTCAAAGTGGCAAAGCATTTGGCTCCGACAGCCCAGTTTCAGTTTTTTTTTTCCAGAACGCTACTGATGTTCGCACCGAATTCTTACTGCTTCGATTTAACAAAATGCAACTGGAGAGTACCCTGAGTGCTGTTCAAAGGCTGTGAAATTTCCTTTGCACAAAAACAGAGTATTGCAAAGTTGATAGGATTATATAACTAGTTTACATCATCACAAAATTATGCAGTAACGTTTTGATTGAAGGACTAGGAGAGTTCTCTTCTCAGTTACATCTGATCACCGAAACACGAGCAGAGTTTACATACATTTCGGAATAATAGATAGTATCCCACAACAAGAGGTACCGAATTCTATACTCTTGTTGAATTGTCCGAGGATTCGGACTGCAGTAATAGAATAAAGTATAGGGCCAAATAAGATAAATGTTTTCATTCACAACACAGCATTACAAGGGACGAAGGTTGCTGTAAAGCGTGAGGACAAACATTACCGAATGATATGAGTATGTCCAAGGAGTCAGACAGGGATCTATTTGAGCTGTCTGTTGTTTTTAGTTTTTCTTCCTTGAACGTTGATGTGCTTTACATATAATTGCCATTGTAGGCTGATAACATTAGACTCGGTGGCAGTCTTACAGAAAAAGATAAAATGACCAGAATAACACTGCACAAAATGTAGACTTACCATTACGAAGGGTAAAAAATAAATCTGCATTTCTTAAAAATGGCGTTTTCTAAAGAATTGTGAAAAATAGTGCTCCATGCAGAAACATTTCGTGGAACTAGAACAAACTATTCGCCGTTTTGGTTCAACATTTAACTGGTCAACTTGAACTTTTGCACAAAAAAAAAAAGAAAAGAAATGTCGCTGGAATGAAAAGATTATTCTTTAGATCGCAACATCCAATACATTTAGTATTTTGATATTTGTATTAAAACCACTGTCTTTTCTTCTTCTTCTTCTTCTTCTTCTTCTTCTTCTTCTTCTTCTCCGTGGGAGTTCACTGGGCCATCACCATCGAAGAACAGCTCACCAGACTCCCCCTCTTCTGTCGATTACGTGCCAAATCACCGGTCTCTGCAAAGTCCCTGTCCAGTCCGCAATGTTTCCAGGCCATCGTTTTTGTTTGTTTTGTTTGTTTTTGTTTCGTATTCTATTTTTTTCTCTCCGTTTCTTTCACCCGACAGTTCCCTACAGGAGTGATTCAGCAAGACCTTGTTACAAAGCCATACCAGCTTTTAAAGTTTCAAAGTGAAAGACTGCAGGAGAAAGTTAAAACATGAAAACGAATGTTGAAATAGTGGGCCGCCAACAAGACGTAACAAACTCTAAAAGCAACGAGCCAACTGGGGATGGTGGCCGGAGGCGGGATGGAGAGCGGAGGTGGGAGCCTTTAACCTTTAGCCTTCTCCCGTCGTGAATTAAAAGCCCTCTTGCACATTCCTCTCTGTCTTTGCTCGCTTGTTTGTTTGCTTTTCAGGTCACGTAAATTCAAGGATATTTATTGAAAGAAGTATTTAAAAAAAAAAAACAAGACTAAGTGAGGTAACAAATATATAGAAACACACAAATGAATAAATGTCGCCTTTGCGTCCGCCGACATGTTGGAAGTTATGAAGGTTTTCACGCGGTTGTTACGAGAGGAGCGGCGGGGTCGTCCGTCATGGTGTCAACATGGGCAGGCGCGGATCCGCACGCTCGTTCGCGCTGTCTTGAAAACTGCCACAGACGTTCATATGCTGTCATCCAGCCGCCTGGGTGGAGAGACGTTCTGGTTGTGTCATGCAGCCATGTGCAATGGGGACACATTCATATCCATCCGCCTTCGCTGCCTGCTTCTTTAAGTTGTTGGATCTTGGGAATTTTTGTGGGTGGGTGGTGTGGGTGGGAGGGAGGTAGTGGGGAAAGGTAGAGAGTGGGGGTGGAGGCAGGTGGGGAAGGGGTGTTGGGGTGTTGTCTCCTCTCTCTCTCTCTCTCTCTCTCTCTCTCTCTCTCTCTCTCTCTCTCTCTCTCTCTCTCTCGTCCTATCCACTTCCCATATAAACACACACACTCTCTCTCTACGCTCTCTCTCTCTCTAATCCCCTCTCTCGCCCTTTTCCCATAACTCTCTCTCTCTCTCTCTCTCTCTCTCTCTCTCTCTCTCTCTTCCCATA
>JADBJO010002404.1:102500-110000 GCA_016801955.1 Conus betulinus
TCGACCTCCTGGGTCTTCTTCAGGCAAAAACAGAAAAAAAGTAGGACAGTGAAAACGAAGATCGAGAAACCATATTCTTTAAAATTTTGCGCCGAATATGAGAAGACGTTCTTCGTTTTCTTTGACTTACTTGACTTAGTCCTCTTCGCACCTTGAGAAGCAAAGGGCCTCAACAGCAACCTTCCACCTCTGTCTGTCCCTGGCACAGGTCCTGATCCCCCCCCCCCCCCCCCCCCCCCCCCCCAGGTCAGGCTGGAGGCTCTCAGCTCGTTTAGCTAGCTCCTCCTCCAGGTCTGCTTTGGGCGCCATCACTTCCTCTTGCCCTGCGAGTTCCACTCGAGCGCCTGCCTGGTGACGTTAGAGGGCTCCTTCCGCAGTGTGTGGCCGACCCATCGCCACTTTCTCTTCCTGACCTGGATGTCCATTGGCTGTTGGTTTGCCCTTGTCCACAGGTCGGTGTTTGGCACTCTGTCGAACCATCGCAAGTGGAGGATCTGCCAGAGACATTTATTGATGAAGGTTTGGGTCTTCGTGAAGGTGTTGGTGGTGACTCGCCCAAGTCTCTGACCCGTAGAGTAGCACTGATTTTACATTGGAGTTGAATATTCTAGTTTGGTGTTGATGGAGACGGTGGTAGAGCTCCATATGGGTCTTAGAATGGCAAAGGCTTGTCGCGCTTTTTTTTTCACGCTTGCTTTGATGTCTTCATTTGTGCCTCCTGACCGGCTGATCTTGCTGCCCAGGTACACTGTCTCACTGACATCTTCTAACGCCTTTCCCGCGATGGTGATTGGGGCTTCTTGTTTGTTGTTAGTGCGCAGGAGTTTTGTCTTCTCTTGGCTGATCTTGAGTCCAACACGTTGAGCTGTGTTTTCAAGAGCAGCGACTTTGTCTTGCATGTCCTGTAAACGGTGTGATAGCAGGCCCAGGTCATCGGCGAAATCCAGATCTTCTAGCTTCTTCAGAAGGGTCCACTGGATGCCTTTGTTGGAACCTGCGTAGGCCGTTCTTGTCTTGTTTTTTTCATCTTCGTTTTCAGTGCCCTAAATGTTTTCTGTTTTTTTGCCTGAAGAAGACCCAAAAGGTCGAAATGCGTTGTGTGTTTTGTCCTGTACTCTCTGTTTGTCTGTGTCCTTGGCGGTAACTAACCCCTTCTTTTTCTAGATTTTGCTCATTTTTTTCGCCCTCAGTCACTTCGTTTTGAAACGAGAAAAAAAATGATTGAAAGTGATTTTCCCGGGAAAACAGGTATTGCTACTGTTCCTAAAGGGAAATACATTTAGCTTTTCTTCGGGAAAGCAGGGAAATCGGTGACATTTAGCTAATTCATGAGGTACAGAGTTTTTGTTTTCAAGAGGACAGTGAGAGCGGGGAAATTAGTCATCTATCTGGGTTTTTTTTTCGGGGAAAGGATTGCCATTCTTCAAGAAAACGGTAATCATTAATGATTTGTCGGGGAAACCTAAGCTTTTTCATGAGGTACAGAGTTTTTGTCAAGAGGACAGTGGGCGGGGAATCAGTCATCTCACTGGGTTTTTTTTTCGGGGAAAGGATTGCCAGGTCAAGAAAAAGAGTTTTTCGGGGCTTTTTCAAGAGGACAGAGTTTTTGCTTTCAAGAGACAGTGAGAGCGGGGAAATCAGTCATCTCACTGGTTTTTTTTTTTTTTTTTTTTTTCGGGGAAAGGATTGCCATTCTTCAAGAAAACGGTAATCATTAATGATTTGTCGGGGAAAACTATCAATTGAGGGTGATTACTGCTCTATCCTGGGGAAGCAGGGAGACCAGTTATGATAGGTTTAAGAGGTAATACCTGGGAAGTCGAGGTCAAACGGCTCCTTTAATTTCAACCAAACCCTACCCGAATCCATCGGTATCTCTTTGTTACGTCACCAGTTCTTATCACAGATACATCGACGCGGGTTTTTTACCTCATTGTGTATTAGTTACACTTTGGCTTAGTTTTCGGCTCATAGCTGAGTTTTTCCTCCTGTGCTGTGGGTGAACACATATCCCCCCCCCCCTCCCCCCGCCACCCTCACTCACCCACCCCACCCTCACCTCACCCCGATATGAATGTTTTTCCCCCACAGAATCCTAGCTGTGACCTTGCAAATATCGAGATCCATACATCATTTCTTCAGACGTTTACGATGAAAAAAAAAAAAAAAAAAAAAAACGAAAGTGGAGAAAAGGATTCCTGAAATCGCCGATTAATCTGAATATCTGCATGAGACTGAATGAAGTAGTTTATGAAAATGTCAACAACAAAAAAGGCCTCTCTCACAATGTTAAAGAAACTGGGGGGAGAAGGGGGTGGGGGTGGGGGGGGTTGGGACCTTGGTTTCGTCTTTTAATCAAAATCCACGCCAAAGCTCATGGAGTCGTCCTTGTGCCTCATTCCATCTATTCCACTAAGTTCCGTGAAAATCACTGTGTGATTTTTGCCATCGGACAGGAAAAAACAAGCGAACAATTTTAATTCATGACTCGCTGGGGCATGTGAACGAGGCACTAGCGAGTGATGTGGTCAAAGGGCTCAGACTGCTGGAAGGACGAAGATGGTATCATCATTATTGAGTCGCAGTAGATGTTCCTAAAGCGGCGAAGGGTACACCATTGCTACTTTGATTCTTCTGACACTTTATCTTCTTGACTCTCTCCTTGATTAATGTTTGTCAAAAGCGGGTCAAAATCATTGTTGTGACGTCAAGTTGTGCGTGCGTGCGTGCGTGCGTGCGTGCGTGCGCGCGCGCGTGCGTGCGTGCGTGCGTGTGTGTGTGTGTGTGTGTGTGTGTGTGTGTGTGTGTGTGTGTGTGTGTGTGTGTGTGTGTGTGTGAGAGAGAGAGAGACAGAGACAGAGAGAGAGAGAGAGAGAGAGAGAGAGAGAGAGAGAGAGAGAGAGTCTCCACGTGTAAATGCAATGATCAATGCAACATAAAAATTATATGAAAATAATGAGAATCATATTGCATTATTATTCACTATATGATAAAGATTACCATGCTTTTTTTTTTCCTAAGCTACAATATTGACCCTAGCGATCTACCATACAAATGAAACGGGGGTTCTGAAAAGAGGTCCTCTCCTCCAGTCACAAACGTGTGGAGGCGAGAAACGTCCCACAGAGACAAGTGGTTGTCCGTCAGTTTGAAAGGGTGCACTGCCCTTTCCTGTCTCTGGAACATGCGCATGGTATGACCCCGCGTTTGTTTGATCCTGCACTATCTGTCAGGGGCATTTTTTGTTTCTCTCCAGCTGACCTACATACGGGTTTCTCCCCCCCCCCCCCCCCCCCCCCTTTTTTTTTTTTTTTTCCTTTTGAAAACTGTCGTGAAAATGTCGGATATTTTGTTTTATCTCTGTCTTCCATTCATTCCTTCTTTCTTTATGTCTTTTTTTTTTTCCTCCCGTCCTTTTTCGTATTCTTCCAGATAGTTCCCTCCCTTCGTTTCTTCTTTCTTTCTTCTTTTCCGCCAGTCCTTTTATATTTTATTCCTTCGACCCTTCCTTCCTTCCTGTATGATTCGCCTTCTTCTTTGATTGCTTTAATTTCTTCCATCTTTTCTGTCTTCCTTCCTTCTTTTCTTCTTGTCTGACTTCCTTATTTCCTTCCTTTTCTTCTTGTCTGACTTCCTCATTTCCTTCCTTTTCTTCTTGTCTGACTTCCTCATTTCCTTCCTTTTCTTCTTGTCTGACTTCCTTTCATATTCCTTACCTTCCTTCCTTCTTCCTTCCTTCCTTCCTTCCTTTCCTTCCTTCCTCCTTCTTCCTTGTCTGACTTCCTTCCTTCCTTCTTTTTTCTTCTTCTCTGACTTCTTATATTTTCTTCCTTCCTTCCTTCTTCTCTTCTTGTCTGACTTCCTTCCTTCATTCCTTCCTTCCTTCTTCTCTTCTTGTCTGACTTCCTTCCTTCCTTCCTTCCTTCTTCCTTCCTTCCTTCCTTCCTTCTTGCCTGACTTCCTTATTTCCTTCCTTCCTTCCTTCCTTCCTTGTTCTTGTCTGACTTCCTTATTTCCTCCCTTCTTCCTTCCTTCCTTCTGTGTTCTTGCCTGACTTGCTTATTTCCTTCTTTTCCTTCTTTGTTCTTGCCTGACTTCCTTATTTCCTTCCTTCCTTCCTTCTTCTTTGTTTTTGCCTGATTTCCTTCCTTCCTTCCTTCTGTGTTCTTGCCTGACTTCCGTATTTCCTTCCTTCCGTCTTTCTCCTTGTCTGACTTCCTTTATTCCTTCATGCTTTTGCTGTCGTTTGCTTTCTTTCCTACGTTCTTCGACTTCCTTCTTGTCTGACTTCTTTCCTTCCTTCTTTTTTTTTTGTGTTTTGTTCTCGTTCGCCTTCCTTTCCTTCTTTCCTTCTTGACTGGCTTCCTTCTGTCATTATATCCTTCATTTGATCCTATCTTCCTTCTTTCTCTTTTATCTGCCTTCCTCCCTCCCTTCCTTCCTTCCTTCCTTCCTTCTCATCTGCCTTCTTTCCCTTTTCCCCCCTTTCCTTTCTCCCTTCCTTCTCGTCAGCCCACATTACTTCATTCTTTCCCTCCGCCTTTCATCCGTCCTTCTTGATTTGCCCTCCTTCTTTCCTTCTTCTGTCTGTTTTTTCTTCCTCCTTCCTTCTGTTTTGATTCCTGTCCTTATCATTTCTCTCTTTGTTTGTCTACTTCCATTCCTACTTTCCTTCTTTTTGCGCCCATTCTTTTATATCTTTCGTTCTTTCTTCCTTCCTTCCTTCCTTCCTTCTCGCATACCTGTCTGCTTTCATCTCCTCCCCCCCCCCCCCCCCCCCCTTTCCTTTCTCTCTTCTTCTTTCTCTACCTTTTTTTTCTTCGTTTCTTCTTCCATTCTTCCTTCTTTCCTCCCTACTTTCTTCCTGCTTGCATTTCTCATCGCTTTGCTCTTTTCCATTCTTCTTTTCTTTGTCCTTTTAATCCTTTTTTTTTTTGTAATTTCTTCTCTCCGTATTCCTTCTACTTTTTTCCTTCTTGTTTACTTGCTTTCTTTCTTCCTTTCCTTCCTCCTTTCCTGTTTCTTTCTTTACTCTTTCTTTCCTTCCCTCTTTCTCTCCCCTCAGAGTGAGAAACGTGAGTGACTTTGTGACTTGTGACATCTTGTCTGGGTACTAACGCAGGGCTTGTGATGGGCAGGGTCCAGGTGAAGCAGCGTTAGGTCCAGCCGGAACAGGTAACGCTGAAATGGACATGGTGTTGAAGACAGTGGCGACACAGAGTGAGAGGATTCCTACAGAACAACAACAACAACAACAGCAACAACAACAACAAAACAACAAAACAACAACAACAACAACAACAACAACAACAAGAAAAGGAAGAGATGAGGAAAGAATAGGTATAGAAAGACCGGAGAAAGGGCCGTTTGAATGTTCACACACGTACGTACTTATACATCTCAGACTCTGTTTCTGTCTGTCTGTCTGTCTGTCTGTCTGTCTGTCTGTTTGTTTGTCTGTTTGTCTGTCTGTCTGTCTGTCTGTCTCACTCTCAGTCTTTCTGTCTGTTTGTCGACTTCTCTCTCTCTCTCTCTCTCTCTCTCTCTCTCTCTCTCTCTCTCTGCTTTCTGTCTGCGCCTCTCTCTCTCTCTCTCTCTCTCTCTCTCTCTCTCTCTCTCTCTCGCTCGCTCGCTCGCTCAGACAAATCAGGCTCTCACTCATTGGCCTGTTCGCTATGAGTGACCCAGTTACTCACTCGGTCACTGAGCGCGGTGTTTCAATGACTCACCATTTCCGCGGTGCATTCCGTACGGTGTACCATTCACCATGAAACCTGTTTTCATGGACCGTTGGGCCTTCCATGACATCAGACATGCATACGTTACAGCAGACTTCATTGCACTTCCGTCCAGGGATGGTCCACCCACATATGACTTTGTAGTTCCTGAGGAAGACGCTCTTTATTTTAATGAATTATGATTTAGAGGGAAGAAAAATGTTTCAGTAAATTTCTGTTTCATTGTATTTTTGTTTATTTATTTATTTCTTTTTTTTTACTTATTTATTTATTCATTTTTGTCTTTTAGAAAATGTGTTTTAATGAGTCGATGATTTTTTTTTTTTTTTGCTGAAACATCTGTGTAGGGAATTGACTTAAACGAGATGAAAGCCCTGATAATGGTCCCTCGTGGTCGGCTGGACTGTAAACAACATGAACTGACTTGAACGGACTGTGGTCATTTCTCCTCTGTGAGGCGACACATGGAACTGATTGACCGCCTGACCAAAGAACCAGGTAATGACTGACAAACCTACACATCCACTGACCGAAGCTGATAAACTATTCATAAAATGTTCGGGTGAGCAGGCGCGCTATTCAATATCCAGTCAATCAGCCCTACTGTGTGTCTGAATGAGTGATTGACTTATCAAATCACTACTGGTCGCTGAGAGATAAAGAGAGAGAGAGAGAGAGAGAGAGAGAGAGAGAGAGACAGACAGACAGACAGACAGACAGAGACGCAGACAGAGAGACAGAGACAGAGTGAATAAAAATGAGAGACACACAGAAAGACAGATGTAGGCAGAGACAAAGACAGATACACTGACAGAGATGGAATGAATGAGGGGAAAATGAGAGGTACAGTGCGCACGCGCACGAAAGAGAGAGACAGACAGACAGACAAGAGAGAATAGCCGACTCAGGGACTTGCAAGAAGGGAATTTCGGACACCGTTTCCTTGAACGACAACGACAACAACAACAATTTGAAAAACAACAACAACAACAACAAAACAATAGCAACGAAGAGCGACCCCAACAAGGCAGGCCAGCATCGGTTCCCTACTCTAGCAGAGCAGGTGCTCAGTCTTCCCTTATGTTCCAGTGAAAGAACAGGACTGTCCATCCCTCAGACTGTCAAAATACACGTTCCCAAGTCATGTCGCCAAAGGTTATGACAAGAGAAGGCGACGATTAATGATTTTCTTCTGGTCACCTGTTTCACCTTTTTCTTGGGGGGGGGGGGGGGGGGGGGGGGGGGGGGGGGAGGGGGGGCGGGGCGGGGGGGGGGATGGGGGGGTGATGATGGTGGTAGTGGTCTCAAAGTCATCATTGTGGGATCATGTTGGTCATATTTGCCGCCATAGGGTTAGCTAGCAGAGCTTCGAGTCCCAAAAGGACAAGCAAGCAAGTCCCTGTATTCTTCCTATAATAATACATGTTGTCCGAAAGTTGCGGCCTTTTACACGCTGTACAGCATATGTAACGTTGAGGAACGTTCGCAGTTTCCGTTTTGAAGAAAGCTGAAATCGTAATCAGCTCTGGTTGGAAGTCAAAAAGAGAGAGAGAGAGAGAGAGAGAGAGAGAGAGAGAGAGAGAGAGAGAGAGAGAGAGACGGAGAGGAGAGAGAGAGAGAGAGAGGAGAGAGAGAAGAGGAGAAGCTGTGTGTGAGTGAATGTGTGTATGTTAGTGAAGTGGAGGGATTAGAGGTGAATACAGTGTGTGTGGTGTGTGTGTGTGTGTGTGTGTGTGTGTGTGTGTGTGTGTGGGTGTGTGTG
>JADBJO010002404.1:112500-115000 GCA_016801955.1 Conus betulinus
TTATATCCTTTTTTAGTTGTTCTACATTATACCACTTTTGACACTAAAAACTTTTTTTTCACCATCTTTTACAGCCATTTCCTATTTTCACCACTTTTGCAACATTTTTACATTGTGTTAATATCTTTGGTGTCGTTTACCCCCGTTTTACAGAATTTTCCGACTTCCAACCCCATTCTGAAACCTGACCCTATCTTTCTATTCTCCTTTTCTATCCTTCATTCCTTTATGTTTGTTTGTTGTTTTTTTTTGTTCCCTTAGTTCTTTGTATTCGCTTGCTCTTTCCTTCCTTTTGGGATCTTTCCTCCACTTCTCTGTTCTTTTTCTTTGTGTTTCCTCTTTTCCTTCTTTCTTTTAATGAGTTTTCATTTGTCGTATCTTTTTTCTTTTCCGTTTTCTTTCTTTTATCCCATGCTCTTTCTGCTTCTTTATTTTTTTGAACGTTCTTTTTGCTCATCGTTTAATGTGCTTTTTTTTCTGTTCTGTTCTTTGCGTGTGTGTTTTTTGTGTGTGTGTGTGTGTGTGGTCTTTTTGTTTGTCTACTTTTCCCAGTTGTTTTATTTTTGCTTTTTCCCCCCTGTTTTTCCCTCTCCCTCCTTTCCTTTTTTCTGCCGCTCACCCTTTCCCATCTACCCCCCCCCCCCCACCCAACACGCCCCCCCCCCCTTTTTTTTTTTTAACTGGCCTTTCCTTCTCTATCTTTCTTTACACTTTTGTTTCCTTTCTTGCTTTTTTCTTTGGTTGTTGTCTTTTTCCTTTTCCCTTTATATTTTTTCCTTTTTACTGTTCATTTTCCATTCTGTCCTTGTCTTTATTTTTTTTTCTTTTTTGATCTTTCTTTTTCTCTTTCATTGCTTCTAGTTCTTGTTTTGGAACTTAACTTTTATTTTCATTTCTGTTTTCTTTCTCTTCTGTCCTTTTCTGTCGATCGGGATTTTTAACCTGTTCTTTCTTTCTTTCTCTTTCTCCGCCACCCCCATTCCTTTCTTCTTCTCTTCTTCTTCTTCTCTTCTTTCTTCTGCTCTTTTTCCCTTTTTTCTCTTCTTTCTGTTCTCTTTCTGTCTCTTTTCCTTTCATTTCTTTTTGTTCTTTTAATTTCTTGCTCTCTTTTTTTCTGTTTCTTATTCTTTTCCATCTATCTTTTGTCTTTTCCTTTTCTTTCCCCGTCTGTTTTCTAAGCAACAACCCCATCCCCTATCACTACCCCTTTCTTGTTTTGCTCTTCTCTCTCTCTCTCTCTCTCTCTCTCTCTCTCTCTCTCTCTCTCTCTCTCTAAGTCACAGTGCGTTTGGTGATAACGGACACTCTCGAACGAGTTCAAGAAAGTGGCCGCCTGAGCAGGTAAAGAGTTCAACTTCATTCTGGCCCTGAAGAGCAGGGAAATCTGTGAGGCTGATCTCATCTTTCAGCAGTCACACACACACACACACACACACACACACACACACACACACACACACACACACACAGAGAGAGAGAGAGAGAGAGAGAGAGAGAGAGAGAGAGAGAGAGAGAGAGAGAGAGAGAGAAGTTGTGTTGTTTATAGCCATGCCGACCTCTGGGGCAAAAAAAGAGGTCTTTCTTCTCCTTCCATTGCTTTTCTTTTCATTTTTTTTTTTCTAAATTTAATTTTCAGGATAACTGCCAAACGTTGGAAGCATCACTGAATTATGTTTCAAAAAGCCTGACATACATGCTTGATAGCTTCTCCTTTATCTTCGTTCACTCAGACAGGAACCCCAGAGGCACTGTCGAAGGCTGTGCTGTACGGCTTAGGCTCTCCAAGTGATGCAAAAAGCTTGTCCCTCATCGGTGTGTTGGCAGGCCAGGTCTCTGCTAAGCTTTTCCTGTGTGGGACAGTCCTGCAGGAAGTGTTCCACTGTCACTGGGGCTGTGCCGCGTGGGCAGCTGGAAGACTCGCCAAATGTGGAATGTTGTGAACATGTAATGTCGCGGTCTGGAGTGCCCTGTCCTCAGCCTCACAATGACATGCTTGGTATGAGTCTAAATCTAAAAGTAGCTAATGTCGATGCCACACAATAAAATGAACACAGGTTGGTAAAAAAGTCTGCCAATATCGATGCGAAAAACTCAGCACCTGTCTGTGAGATCAGACAAAAGGTCAACACGTTTGTTGCTCTCTCAGCTGACAGGCTAAATGTAGACCTGAACGGAAACAAGTCGCTTACCACGTCAAGTAAGAAATGGTAGGTGAAGGTCACATTTTGGACCAGGGACAAATGTGTTTCCTTTAACTGCAGATTAAGCTCTCACCCAGTTCGCATCTGTTAGTCCGCCAAGGGCATGTTTTAGACTAGGGGAAAAAAAAATGTGTTTCCTGGAACTGGAGATTACAAACTGTAACCCAGTTGGCATCACTTGGAAAATGTGCTAATACTAATGATCGTGTAAGTAAGTTTCATTAGTCTGTCACCTAGTAAACCCAAACTCATGGTTCACTCACCTGAAAAGCATCTTGACTATGCCCCTGTGGTGTTGA
>JADBJO010002404.1:122500-127500 GCA_016801955.1 Conus betulinus
CTGAGAACGGATAGTTGTGGGTGGGAGGGGGGAGGGCAAAGAAGGAGGGGGGGGGGGGGGGGGGGGGGACATTGGGAGAGAGAGAAAAAAAAAAAAAAAAGAAAGACCTTGCACACACACAAACACCCCCCCCCCCCCCCCCCCTCCCCAAGCCACCACATCCCACAGGCAACCTCGCATGCACAAATGCAGGCACACAACCATACACACACACACACACACACACACACACACACACACACACACACGTGAGCTTTCATGACTACTAAAGCGAGGAAGACGAAGTGTGCAGATGGGCAAAAGGGTGGGGTGGAAGGGGGGGGGATGAGGAAGGAAAGAGGAAGATGAGAGTATTCGAGTCGGATGCAAGTGCGTGGGGAAGTAGAAGGGGGGGGGGGGGGGGGGGGGGGGGGGTAGAGCAGGACAATGAAGTGCCGCATGTGGCGGTTGTTGAATAAACAAGCTGGTGTTAAGATCAAGGAACTGCTACTGTCTTTACGAGTGGCAGATGGAAAAGAACAGCAGACACAGCCAAATGGGGAACAGCGGTGGGGGGAGAGGGTGGTGTGGTGGGTGGAGGGGGGGGGGGGGGGGGGGCAAATGTGTTGGGCAGTGGAGACGTGTGATTGAGTTACCATTTCAATCAGTACTTGCTGTATAGAAAATTAAGCTATTAACAGATCTCTGCTATTTCAGCTCAATGCTGGCAGCTGAACATTCATTTTAGTTCATGTATCTTTGTTGGTCAGCTGTGTACTACACTACAGTTGCCAGGTATGTCCAGTCAAGAGCGTGAACACGACAGAGCGCTGTTTTGAATGTTCTTTCTTGCTTTCTTTTTTAAATTCTTTTCATCATTTCTGAAAGGATTTTTTTTTTTTTCGCCAGCTTACTGTTAATAGCCATACAAGAATAGAATAGGCAGCTAGGCTGTGGGTTGGGGATGGATTAATGAATACTTTAAATATGCGTCACTTCTTGACATCATTTACGTCAATAGGGCATTGCATCACTATTACAAGTTAAATTGGACTGAGCAGAGTGATCTAAGAAAACAGCAATTTTTTTTTCGAACAGGGAGATGATTATGTTACATCCGACAAACGAGGTCTGCACGGCTCTGTATCTCCACACTTGTCTGCTCCACCCATCCTTAACCCTACACACCCGTTACCTTTCAATTGTGTGCAATGTTCAGTCTCACTTTTGAGTCAAAGAGGCAGTTTCTTATTTAACTTACGTTGAAATGCTATTTCAACTACCTGTAAAGACTCTGTACTCATCACAAACCAACCAATATACAGAAACCATCCTACGACCCTTCTAGCCTTAGTTTCTTTTCGGGTTTTTGTTGTTGTAGTTTTTATTAAGTTTCAAATGTCGTGTGTCATAGGACAGTGCATTGACAGACTTCGAACTCAGTGGCCTTTATGTGTGATGATGCCGTCGATCCGCAAAGTGCACTGAGTGATATATGATTGAACGAAAGAAATGTCACCCAACAAATTACACTATCGAAACTTAATCCAGCGGACTGGACTCAAGCTGTTCCTGTTTTTAACGACCATCATTTAAGACTGACTCCTCTCATAGTTTTCCCCGAAGTTTTCTAACACTCGCCCCATATGAAATTTCTTTTGAGACAGCCCACGTCATGTCCGAATAAACTTAGAAACCACAGGCCTGTCTTCAGTTTGCCCTTCTTCTTAAAGTTGTGGGAAAAGGTTTGTATGATTCAGCTATCTGACCATGTGAAGAACAATGAACTATGCCTGTTGTGATAACCGCAGCAGTGAAACTGTGTCAATCACAGTTTGAGCGATATCTTGACTGTCGGTTATCATGTTTAGGTTTCTGTTCTTACAGTATTAGATCTTAGAGCAAGCTTTTGATGCAATTGATCGTGAACTGTTCTCGGCATACTTGGTTCCGTTATTTCTTTCAAGTGGTCCTATCTCACATGCAAAAACAAATTTTTATTGTTTCCAGTTTCAGTTCAAATCCAGATTTTCCCCTGTTTGGCATTGGCAAAGTTTTTGTGTGCTCGGCATTCTCCTGTTTCTCTGATATACACAGCCATTCCCTGAAATGGTCTGGAAACTGTCGGTTTCTCGGTCGTTTTAGTTTTGAAGATGATAGTCAACTGTACGATTCTGCAAAAATTTGAATGATTTACTTTCCTCTTAGCTCAGAGACATGTACCACAAATATCAAACGTAAGATGACAAAAAAAAGAATGTTGCAATGAAATGACAGAAAATTAGAGCACTACTTGTTAATACAGAACAGATTCCTCTTTTCTTCCGTATGAGCCGGCCAAAAATTACTTTCCTTTTACTCATGCACCTTGCAGCCTGGGGAGTTACATTTAAACTCAAAACTGTCTAGACTATGAATAAAAAAAAGTTCAGAGATAATTTCCAAGTGATGTGTCTCAAAATTCGCAGAATCGGACAGATTCATCATTGTCTCACACTAGAAGACACAGAGACACTTGCTTGATTTCACCTTGGTTATTGAAATGTTTCGCTGGCTGATATAGGTGATACCCAAACTTATTTTTTTGAGTGGGAAATAAAGAAAAATAATCACACCACACCCCCCCCCCCCCCCCCCCAAAAAAAAAAAAAAAAAAAAAAAAAAAGAAAAGAAAAAAAGAAAAAAAGATGTTTCATTGGCGCTGCTAGGCTGATTTTAAAACGATTAAGGCAAACTCACATCTTTCCTGTTTGATTCATCTCCGCTGTGTTCCGACCTTCCCTAAAATGGGACACAAAGTTGCATTTGTTACAATATAACTACATATTTTGCTCAGTACCGTCTCCGACTCTGAGACATTTCTAAACTACACACAATGTTTCATGTCCTTCGCTGCTCAGCAAACGCTAACATTTTTTATCCATTCCTGAATACAAAACAGAACAATAAGTAAGGGTGGGTGTTTGGTCGTTCATTTGTTCCCTTCATTTATTTTTCACTCGTTTGTTTGGACGTGTCACTTGGAATGAACTTTCCCATTCACCCTTGTAGACTTTGAATGTTGCTACACCCTCATTACTTCATTCATCAACAAACGGTGGATTTGAATGTTGCCACGCCCTCATTACTTCTTTCAACAACATATGGTGGACTTTGAATGTTGCCACACCCTCATTACTTCTTTCAACAACATGTGGTGGACTTTAAGTGTTGCCACGCCCTCATTACTTCTTTCAACAACATATGGTGGTGGACTTTGAGTGTTGCCAACCCTCATTACTTCTTTCAACAACATATGGTGGACCTTTGAATGTTGCCACACCCTCATTACTTCTTTCAACAACATGTGGTGGACTTTAAATGTTGCCACACCCTCATTACTTCTTTCAACAACATATGGTGGACTTTGAATGTTGCCACGCCCTCATTACTTCTTTCAACAACATGTGGTGGACTTTAAATGTTGCCACACCCTTTCTTTCAACAACTATGGTGGACTTTGAATGTTTCATTACTTCTTTCAACAACATATGGTGGAATTTAAGTGTTGACACACCCTCATTACTTCTTTCATCAACATATGGTGGACTTTCACTTCTTTCAAAACATACGGGGGACTTTGAATGTTTGTCATGCCCTCATTGTTTCTTTGAAACAACATCTATGAAAAAAAAAACACTGTCGGTCCCTGTGTCGGCGGCGTGTTCATGCGTCAGGCTTACCAACTTCGGCAGGAAAACCGAAAGACTTTCCGACTTCAAAATGCACGACTCCGACTTGACCGCAACCCTAACCCTGGACGTAACCTATCCCTAACCCAAAACTCTAAATAGGGAAAGGGTGGGTGGGGGGGGAGAGGGAGCGAAGGGGGAGAGAGAGAGAGAGGAGAGAGAGAGAGAGAGAGAGAGAGAGAGAGAGGAGAGGGGGGGGGGGGGGGCGAAAAAAACAAACACTGACAAACAATTTAATTGATACATTCTGCTCGCAGTTAGAAAGGCGGTGGGGGGGGTGGGGGGGTTAGTAGTAGAGCTGTCTTCTTTCTCCGTCATTTTTTTTTTTCTGCGTACGCAGACTGATACTCTTGCGGACACTCCCTGTACAGGAGGCAAAGATTAATCCCATCTACCCAACAAAGGGAGTGGAGTTTTGTGTGTGTCACCGTTTTCGTTTTTTTGTTTTTTTTTTTTTTTAAATCCGCCATTAAGGCAGCCATACTCCAACTTCGGTGGAATTTTCCGTCACTAAAGGAACGTGCAAGAATGAACGTGAAGAATATGACCATGTGCGGTTTTCCCATCCCGGGTAGGGCTGAGGCGAGGAGGAGAGAAAGCGGGAAAGTGGGGGAGGAGGAGGAGGGTGGTGATGGTGGTGGTGGTGGTGGTAACGTAAATAATCGACATTGCCGGCATTTCCTGAAGAGACCGACGGACGGTTTTATTCGTTCACGCATGATATGATGATAATGATCCTACGCATTTCCCTGAAATGTCCGGCGGATATTTTCAGACCTGTCGTGAAACAACTGAATATTTTCGTCACACCGTGGGGGGGGAAAAAAAAGAGAAAAAACCTGCTTCAATCGGTGGCTTCACGAAATACCTGTAAATAGTTTTCACATTTCAGAGAGAGAGAGAGAGAGAGAGAGGAGGGGAGGAGGATGGGGAAGGGGGAGGCAGTGCTAAGGAAAGGGGGGAGGGGGGGAGGAGAGAGATCCAAGTTGAAGTTTTTCGGAGACAAAAGAGAGCAAAGCACACATAGCCCGCACATAGGCAAACCGACCATCAGAGAGATTAAGACAAGACAGATGAGTACACAGACAAAAACAAACTGAGAAAGGCAGAGATTAACGACTGTGAGCGTTATCAGCTGTCGAGGCATCCAGGACATGTTAGGATAAACCCGATCATGTCCACCAAACCCGCCCCGTTAATGTTTTCACAGCAGCCTGGTAATGCGCGTGCGCAAACGGAAGCTTCGGTGTGGATTTCCAAGAATGTTTGTCAGTTGTCCCCCTTGTGTGT
>JADBJO010002404.1:137500-152500 GCA_016801955.1 Conus betulinus
CCTCCCTCTCAATCATTCAGATTCAACATTCAACACGCTTACCGTCAATTTCAAAAATTGAGAGTAATAATGAAAAATGTTCTTTCAGTGCATAACAGACTGTAAGATCGATGATTTGACGTCAATAAAAGTGAACAGTTTAACTTCAATAGTGAACACATAAGAGTTGAGGACAAGATTTACATGACTAACGCATTTAAACAGTAAAGACATCCAGGCATGAAGTCTGATATTGCGTACATGAGTTTAACACATAAATGCGAACAGTTCGACTTCCGTTTTTACGATGACAGAAGTATGATGGACCAACCATTGTGAATGCCCTTACAGAAGTGCAATCTACTCCAAACGGCTGGCCTCTAGAAATGTAATACGGTACTTACAAACGGAAATGTGAAATCAAACGAAAACGTGAAATTCAAACGAAAATGTGAAAATCAGTGTCACGTGAGCACATGAATTGTGTATAGTCACTGGGCATGTGCTCTGGGTATCGAATGCAATTCAAAATGAAATGAAAACAAGATAAGATCTACTCCGTTCACCATTCGTGGAGAATCACTGGAAACATACGTCCAATTAAAACAACAACAAAAAATCCATGCACCTAAATAAACTGTTTTAGGCCTGGGAATTCCGTCAGACCTGCAAATCATTGTCACAACAATTATATCAAAAGAATTCCTTAAGTCAGTTCAGCTTTTCAATAGATAGATTAACATAAGAATTTCTTGGGTGTCGCTCTTCGGTCATTATTTTGTTCGCTTCATCGTCATGTAAAATACTGGTCTTTGGTTTACGTCTGACGTCATGATCAACATCAATACCGCCGATGTAGAATGTTTCTTTATCACCCAAAACCTATAACAGTTGTCAAGCGCCATACTTCAAGACCTATTTCTTGTGCTTTCAATCAATATTTGAAAAAAAAAAAATAGTAAATATCTGTATGTTTCCAAATGTCTTTAAACATTGAAGTTTAGCTATGCACTCAGAAAATGTATTTGTTGCTTTGAAATAAACTCTCTTCTTTTTTCTTCTTCTTTTCTTCTTCTTCTGTGTGTGTGTGTGTGTGTGTGTGTGGTGTGTGTGTGTGTGTGAAATTTGAAAAGAATTTTGATGAAGTCAAAGCACGAGGAAGCACACGAATTTCAAGCTGAAATCGACCGATATTTTTTTTTTTAAGACATGTGCGGCTGATTGAGTAGTGTCTTGCTTCTTTGAAAATACACGGCCTTTGCTGCATATAATTGATTCTAGAATTAAAATGTTATATACTGACCAAACTATCATTATTTCAAACTGGTCTACCTCCGGTTCTTAGTAAACTTGAAAATCATCGATGCCATTCCATAGTAATTCTTGTTATTAATGTCCATCTATTACTAGCTATATTTGAAAACAGTTTTGTTTTTTGCATGCATTAGTATATACGATGTTACATGAAAGACAAATTGCAGTAGAAGATCGGTAACGTAAACTAACGTAAATAAAGCAAGCTAGGTTAGGAGCGTCCGTTTAACATAATCTTGGTAATCAAGGTGAACGTTATCATCATTAAGAGAATATTGAAGCTGGCTCAAGGGAGTTTACTCTACATCCCCCTTTCTAGTTTTGATGATAAACTTCCATCGAAAATTTCGAAAACGATTTGGGAAAAAACAAACAACATGCAACGCGGTGAGTGAGCTTCTTTAGTCCGAGTTAATACAAGTCTTGCCTTTTTCCGGCACAGTTTTTTTCAGTTTGTTTTCGTTCCATTCTTCACAGGTGTAGTCTTACTTCCGAAAATGTGAACAACGGTCTTTACAAACACCGGCAAAATAAATTAATAAAGGCATGCAAAGTGAATGTGTTATTCCTTCACAGATCAAGTCTCTGGGTTGTCTGGACTTTTCTTCCTGATCTGGTGTACAGTCTTCTGGTGAGTCTGTTCCATAGCTGTGTTGTCAGGCTGTAGATCTGGCGTCGCAGCTGGAACTGATGCAGCGGACTCTTCTTCAGGACTGGCTGCATCACGGGTCTCCGGTTTCAGCCTGGGAAATGTTAACGATGCTTTCGGAATTGTCTGAGGCGGCCTCTGTTTCTCAGTTCTCCGGCGGAGGTGATGTCGATTACGATACTGTGCACCACTGTCAGTCTGGACAACAACTGGCCGTGGTGAAGAGTTTTCTACCTCAGCACCTCTCCTGGTGGTTGGCGTCTTCATCCAATCAGGTTGGTCTGTGCTGAGCTTTGTTATTTCCCTTGCTTTGTGCCTCAGGTCGTACTGGTATTTTTTTTTGGTGATTTTTGAAGCGTTGATCTCTCTTTTTTAATTCCTGCACATCATTTTCCTGGAACAGGCTGAGCGGGGAGTGTAGGAACACAGTTTCTGAGCTTTCGACTCATCAGACGTTCTGCCGGGCGGTAACCATGCTGAAGTGGGGTAGTGCGGTAATTCAACAGGGAAATGTATGGGTCTTTTGATTTCTTCAGTTGGTGTTTCACAGTGTGAACAGCCATTTCTGCTTCACCATTTCCTTGTGGATGGTAGGGACTACTGGTGATGTGGGTAAAGGAGTACTCCAGGGAGAATGTCAAGAATTCCTGGGAGCTGAACTGTGGACCGTTGTCCGAAACGACCACTTCAGGTATTCCAGATCTTGCCAAGATACGTTTGCAGTGCCCAGTAACAGCTCTTGATGTAGTCTGCTTCAAATGCACAGTCTCTATCCATCGAGAGTAGTAGTCCACCACTGTTAGATAGGATTGTCCGTTCAGCTGGAAGGTATTCATAGCAATCTTCTGCCATGGGTAGTCTGGAGTTTTTGTTGGCTGTAGGGGTTCCGGTTGGTAGTTTCTTTCTTTTTCACAGGTAGCACAGTTTCCAACGACTTCTTCCATTTTCTTTGAGAGTCCTGGCCACCAGACGCTACTCCGGGCTAATGCTCTGCACTTGACTGTACCTCGATGTCCTTGATGAAGTCTGCGCGAGATATCATCTTGTAGTTCAGCAGGTATGACAAGACGACTCTGGAACTGCAGAAGGCCTTGCTGGACAGTTAAATCTGTGCGTACAAGCCAGTACTGTCGGAGGTTGACGTCTTTCTTTGCTGTTGCTGGCCCATGGTCTAGCTTGCAGAAGTTCATGACCTGGCTACATTGTCAGAGCATTGTTTTGTCGAATGTCTTCCAGCCGTGCATCACTTGCGGGCATTCCTTCAATGACTGAGCAGACAAAGGCATTCGTAGGTCCTGTTCAGCAGGAGCACACCAAGGAGCCCGTGACAAAGTGTTTGTAGTCATCAAGTTCTTCCCTGTAGTGTACACAATGTTGTAAGTGAACCTCATCAGTCGCATTCGAAACCGCTGTATTCTTGGTGTGAGTTCATCCAGCAGTTTGGTTTTCAAGAGCCCTAACAGAGGTTTATGGTCTGCCTCCACTGTAAAGTTGACAGTCCGAGTAGGTAGTCTGCAAACATTTCACACCACCAAGTAACAGCTAAGGCTTTTTCTCGACTTGTGCGTATCTATGCTCTGTTGCCGACAAAGGTCTTGATGCATAGAACACTGGTTTCCAGTCATTTTGTTCTTTATGAAGTAGGACCCCACCTATTTCAAATGAAGATGCATCCACTGACACTTTTGTAGGCTTGTCTGGACTGTAGTGAGTAAGCACTGGTGCGTTGAACTCAGCTGTTTTTTCAGTGTTTCAAAAGCTTTCTTATGTCGCTCATCCCAAGTCCAGTCAGTCTCCTTTTTCAGCAAATCTCTCGGCGCTTTTGTTGTGTCAGCCATGTGGGGTGCGAATTTTCCTATATGGTTCACCATTCCGAGAAACCGTCGCAACTCAGAGATGTTTGTTGCTTGGGGAAGTTGGAAATTGCTTGGACTTTTTCTGGATCCTTCTTGATTTCTTCCCTTGAAATAATGTGCCCAAGGAACTTCACTGAGTCGGCTGAAAAGTTGCAGTTTTCATTGAGTGTGTGATACCAGCTTTTTTCATATTGTAGTAATATCTGCCGAATGGAGTGATGAAGGTGGTCCATTCCTGACTGGCTTCATCGAGTGGTATCTGGTGAAATCCACTATTACAGCCCAGCTTGGTGAAGACCGTGGCACCATCCAGTTTGGCTATCAGTTGATCTGTGGTGGAACACGTTCATTCAGCTCGGCAAAGTTGATGCATAAACGATTTTTTTCCGTTGGGCTTTGGCACTGCCACGCTGGGTGCACACCGGTCTGTTGATGTATCCACTGGACAAATGATATCCTGCTCTTCTAGCTTTTTCAGCTCTTCCCTCGCTTTTTCTTTCATTTGGGAGTGGGAGTCCTCTGGGTGTTGTCATGGCAAACGGGCGAACATTTTCTTGTAGTCTTGTAGTGTAGACCCTGTTCATCTTCCCTAGGCCTGTGAACAGCTCTGGGAATTCCTGTCTGTACTGATGATCTTTATCTTTAACAGCATTGACTCTGTCAGGTTCAGTGGCTTCCATGGCTGGTCTTCCAAGTAATGGCTTTTTCAGATCTGCGACGACATACAAGTCTTGGTCTGAGATAGTTTCACCCACTGTCAGTATTGCATAAACTCTGCCGACAACATTTAATTTTGCTTTGGCCAGGTCCAAATAGCTTCTTGTCAGTCCTTCTGATCAGTGGTATTTTCATGAAAAATCTGTCACTTCAGTCACGTGTCAGTTCTAAAGTTTATAGATCGACTGCGTACAGTGGTAGTCCCTTATATGTCAGCACACTAGTTTATTGCACCACACTGTGATGGTCCTTCAGTGACTGGACCCAGTATGTTGTCATCTTCTTCCAGGTGACCAACATCAGTCTTGGTTCTACACATTGCTGCATAGTGGCCTGTTTTGCTGCGTTTTCCCACACAAAAGCTTCTTTTGCGGGGCAGTCTTGCCTACTATGAGATGGATGTTTTCCACACACCTTGTGCATTTTGCTGTTTTGCCTGTAGAGTTTTCACTCTTTCCATTTTCTTCTCGCTGAGTAGATTTTGAATGGTGCTTGTATTGCTTCCTGTCTTCTTTCTGTTGAACAAACGCAGTACCTGTGCAGTGTCACCCTCAGATGACATTGGCTGCAGCTGCTGTTTTGAGCTTTCATAAGCTCTTCCAATAGTTTGACATTTGTCTGGTGTCAGCTGTTTGTCTTCCAGGAGTTTTTGTCTCAAGCCTTCTTCTCTTAATCCAACCGCTTGGTCCCTGGTCAACCTTTCTTAAAAGACATCAAAACTGCATGTTTTAGCTGGCTTTCTGAGTGCTTCTGAGTGTCCCCAGTAAAGAATTCTTCAAGTTTATACATGATTTTTCTGAGATGGGTTTTTATCAGCCTCAGCCTTAAACTTCAGTTTGTCATAGATTTCACGTGCATCTGGCCTAAACGTTGCTATAAAAAAAAAAGAGAAAAAAAAACAGCTACCTGATAGCCTGGATCTTCCTCCTTGTTCAGTCTGCTTGGTACAGCGTAGTTTTCAAACTGTCTTTTAAATCTTTAACAGTCTTCTGACAAACTGCCTTCTTGTTCTTTTCTGACGCTGGTACGTTAGTAAACCGTTGATGATGGGAGGGCCGTTGGGCTGAATTCTTGCGCTCGTTTCAGTCATCTTTCAATCAACAGAAGAAATCGTTACTAACGATAGTCTTCTCTTGAGGTTTTTCTTGATGATCTGACCTTGCCGACTGCCTACCTGACACCATGTAACGTAAACTAACATAAATAAGGCAAGCCAGGCGTGGTTAAGAGCGTCTGTTTGATATAATCTGGGTAACCAAGGTGAACGTTATCATCATCATGAGAATGTCGTAGTTTACCCAAGGGAGCTTACTCTACAAGATCCGCATTGAATTCAGCATTTAAAGACGTCTTGCTTTCATGCATGGTTGTTGCGTAGACAGTTATACCGAACAAGCACTGGTGCTGTAAACAGCTGACACCATTAAAATATATCTATGTCAGTTTCTCCATCATTGTCTCCTCCCCCTCCCCCCCTCTTCTCCCCCCTTCCCACTCCCTTCATCTCTCTTTCTTTCCATTTCTCTCTCTCTGTGCAAGTATATGATTAACTGTGTGTTTATGAGTGCATGAGGGCACGCTTGTGTCTATGTGAGAGAGAAAGAGAGTGAATGAGAGAGGATGTGTGTGTGTGTGTGTGTGTGTGTGTGTGTGTGTGTGTGTGTGTGTGTGTGTGTGTGTGTGTGTGTGTGCGTGCGTGCGTGCGTGCGTGCGTGTATAACGGGATGAGGAAAATGCACAGCACATACGTATATGTCTGCGGGTGATTTCACAGTGCTGTTGAATCATACGTCCACGAACGTGGAAACGACACGTTAGGCCGGTGCACCGGTTTTATTGTCTCCCTCGTATGACACCAAATTGTTTTCGCATTGTAACAGGTCTGCTGTCATCTCTTCAGCAACGTCCGTATGTGACATTCAAAATGTAGGGGCTTTTTATCAGTTTTTATTTTTAATTTTGCCCCACGAGGGTAACCTTACAGTTTGTATGATGACAGCTCACACGGCAGCCCATGCAGGATTCCAGAAACTGTGCTCAATTATGAGTCAACGTAAACATACATGAGCATACTATTTTGAGGGGAGGGGGGGGGGGGGGGGGGGGTGAAATGATTCAACGCGCAATGGCTTTTCAATCCAGCGTGGATAGTTTCAGGCACACACATAAATGCATGAGCACATGCGTACGTACGTACAAACATGTACACATATACATACTCACACCGAAAGCAAAAGTTCATTTGCTGACTATAAAGGCCACGTTCGCAAACACAACTACAAAGAATAAAAAAAAAAGAAAAGAAAAATAAATGAAAAGAAATTTATTACGTTCATTTTCGGCGAACGTTTAGAAATTTATTAGCGGTTCGAATGCGACTCCGAGCCCATCGTATGATTGTCGGTTCCACGGAAACGGCATAAAACCACGAACTATCACAGCCTATCACCTTGTCGCTACTCGCCTTGCACTGAGCGCCTTCATCCAAACATCCGCCTCTCAAACACTCTCAACTCTACGAACCCGCGTATAGGGCCACAGAACGCACGCACACCGAGAGGTGCCTAATCTCTCTCTCTCTCTCTCTCTCTCTCTCCTCTCTCTCTCTCTCTCTCTCTCTCTCTCTCTCTCTTATGCTCTCTTTTATGCTCTCGCGCGCGCGCACACACACACACGCGCATGCACGCTGGCGCACACACACACAGCACACACACACACAGAGAGAGAGAGAGAGAGAGAGAGAGAGAGAGAGAGAGCAAGAGAGAGGAGCATACTAGGATAGTAGTGGCTAAATCCGATAACGTTATCTACTAGAAAACAGCGAAAGTAGGCAGCACAAAACAAACAAACAAAAAAAAGTTACTATCTCTGTTATCCCACAACAGGAGAGAAGGGACAGCCTACTGCAGCAAGCACGTTTCACTGTGCTTTTTGTGAACTTGCGGACAGGCCCGTTTCAACAGGCGTGGGGGAAACTTGCTTCCGGTCATGAAGTTTACCGTATGAAGTAGGGGCCTATGTCAATCGTCTTGCTAAGTCAAACCGAATATTTGCAAAGTCAAAAAAAAAAAAAGCGTTGTTTACAATATAAATATTCTGGTAGACTATTACTTTACAGCACACTCCATGAAAGCCTTGTTCAGAGTTGTCCCACCTGACGTGACCTTTGAATTTCTGAAAGAGATAACATTTTTCATCTGATCTAAGATTTTATAGAAGAAAGATTTTTTAACGAAGTATCTGGTGCGTTTTTAGAAGGTGTGTTTTAAAGTGATGTGTGAGTGTGTGTATTTTGTTTTTTTTTTTTTTTTTTTCGATGACTTATGAGTTGACTTCAACGTGGTGGCAGCCCTGATATGACCCTTTGCGTCGGCGGGGGCTATAAGCAATATTACCATTACAATGATGGATGGTGTCCCTCCTTACATCCTTTGTTAGTCTTAGCAGTACTAAGTAAAGCTGTGACAAGAACATTGAACAGGGCTCTGATCCCCTCCAAGCTGGGCTATGGGTGTGTAGTGTATGGCTCTGCCAGACCGCCCTACCTGAGAAGTCTAGACCCTATCCACCATCAAGGGCTTTGATTGTGTCTGGGTGCGTTCCGCACGACTCCTGTTTATAGCCTGTATGCCGAGGCAGGAGAACCATTCCTCTTGAATCGCCGACTGAAACTTGCCTTGAATTACTGCCTGAGTCTCTCGTCTGAACCTCAAAACCCTGCATATGACTGTGTTTTTTCGACCCAAATTCCAAAGAAATTCCATGACCATCCCAGTTCCATTCCACCCTTGGGGATTCGTATTCTTCCCCATCTGAACAAAGCAGGTATAGACCTCGGAGAAATTAGTGATTTTTCCAAGTTTCCTGATGACCCTCCATGGACTTTCTTCTTCACACAAGAGATCCGGTTTGATTTAGCCTCATCCCGGAAAGATTCCACTAGTTCCTTAGCATACAAGTCCCTTTTTGCTGAACTGTGTTCCAAGTTTCCATCTTTTAAAAGAATTTTCACTGACGGTTCCAAATCTGAGGAGGGGGTTGCCTCTGCTGTGTGTTTTGTGCAGTAGACCCCCCTCAGAGATGTACCGTACACATTCCCACCGACAGCTCCGTCTACACTGCTGAGCTGACAGCCTTGGTCCTGGCACTTCAGATGATCTCCAAATCGAAACAGAAAGATTTCCTCATTTTGTCAGACTCTCTTTCTGCTTTGGAGGCCATTGCCGGCCGTAATCTTAAGCACCCTCAACTACTGAAAGTTTTTGAACTGTACACCTCCCTAAAATCAAACGAACACAGCGTAGTGTTTGCTTGGGTTCCCAGCCATGTGGGCATTCGAGGCAATTAGATAGTTGACCAGCTTGCCAAGGATGCCACAAGGCAAAAGTTGATCAGGTTTACTGTACCTCACACTGATCTGAAACCCAAACACAGGCCTATGTCAAAAACCTCTGGCAAGAGGAATGGTCCTTGCAGACGGATAACAAACTGTATAAAATCCGTCCAAACCTCAACGAGTTTTTACCATGTTTAAGAGGCGGCCGTAAAGAAGAAACAGTCCTGTGCCACTTGCACACAGGCCACTCGTCGTTTTATACCCATTCTTATCTTTTAAAAGGTGAAGAAGCTCCGTGGTGTATTCCATGTCATGTTCCATTCACAGTGAAACATATTCTTTTAGACTGTTGGGACTTGCACGATGTGAGACATAAACACTTTACAGCAGAGTCCATGAAAACCTGTTCAGAGATGTCCCACCTGACGTGATCTTTGAGTTTGAAAAGAGACTAACTCCAAAATACAAACGAACACACAAAACACATTACTGGAAACAGTATTTGAAACACGAACGTGTGAAATAATGCGAGATAAGCGGTACCCTGCCCGGCTTGAACAAATTACCGGTGCGATTGATACGCAGGATTGACTGAATGTGTTTTATTAAATCTACATTGAACTGCCCTTGGTAGTGGCAACTGACACTGAAAAAAAAAAAAAATAAAAAAAAAGTTACCCTGCAGCTACGTGAAATGCGTTCTCGATGGTCAGCATATGTTCCTAGCGGCTGATAACACAATGTTGATTCCAAAATGACTGAGGCTTCTTCAGTAGACAACACACATCGTTCAACTGATCTTCCGTGTCGGTGCGTCTGTCCATACCTCATTTCTTCCTTTGTTTTGGTATCTCATGAATAGAAAGACTCTCATCATTTTGTCGCCTTCTGAGCCGTTGCAATCAAGACAACACACACACACACACACACACACACATACACACACACACGCACATACCATCCCCTATGTCCTACCTCCGACTCCCGGCACGCTGAAATTAAATACGATCAGTTCTCGGTTTCACTTGCAAAAATGAATCAATAGATAAAGAAAGAAAGAAACAAACAAACAAACAAAACAAATAGATAAAAGAACTATTTTTTAATCGATACTCAGAGGACCAGAAGTGAAACCTACCTCGCTCACGCGAGACACGGTTGAACTGAGAGGATGCACAGCTGAGCCTGGGTATTCCCACTTCTGTCATTTGTCGTCCTCGAGAATCATTACTATTTTCATAAGAAAAAGTCTTATATAAATGTTAGCGAACCGCCGAGAGAAACGTGGACAAACGAGTCACAAGACAAAAACACGACGCGTTTCGACCTCATAGGTCTTCTTCTTGTTCGCTAACATTTATTTAAGATTTGTTTAGATTTCCGCCTGCAGTCGTCTCACTTTGCAACTAGATCTATTTTCATAAGGACCACAACTGTTTTCTTCAGGACCACCAATGTTTTCCCTGTTTTATCTGGGATCGCCACCTTGGCTTAAGGCTTTGTCAGACCAATTGACATAGGCTAGAACACAGAGGCTACATCAAAATCTTGTTAGGTTCTGCATAGTTACGCGGGGATTGACATCAGTCGTGACAAGCTTCAAGCATTACATTATCAGTCTCCAAAATCCCCCGAAGTCGGAGTGTGGCTGCCCACGTGGAGGGGTAATCAAAAACGGTCACACACGTTATGTTCTCATCCCTAGCGGATGCAGTTGTACCATTGTGTTCAAGTACTTCAGCTGTTTGGATGATCCCTGGAGTCTGTTACCCAGAGCATGACGACGACAACGACAACAACGTAGGATTGTAACTGTTTTTTTCCTCACAGTCGCAACTGTTTCCCCCGATAATTTTCCTTGTGGTGATGACTCTTTGGGATTTTTGGAGGAAAACCGGCGTTAAGACTAACAGGGAGGAAAAACAGTTGGGGTAGCTATGTTCTCAAATATTCTTACATGCACTAGTAATGCTGGCATTATGATGCGAACTGCCCGCTTGAACAGGGAAATCGTTGTCTTCCATATGTTCCATGTTTTCCCCTCAAGGAGAATTACTGTTTTCTCTCCGCGAATTTGGGGAATTCGTTGTGATCCTTAGGGGTAACAAATATGATAGTAAATAACTGTTTTTCACGAGAGAGAGAGAGCGAGAAAAGGGGGAAATGTTATGATCTATATGGAGAAACAGAAGAAAACGCTTATTATCCGAAGGAAAGCAGTTGTGAAGCACAGGAGCATAACACCGTTTTTTTGAAGAACAATGCCCCTTTTCCCCAGGAAAACAAATGAAACAGCTATTGTCAGCATATGAAGCCAGAATCATTTTCTCTATGTATATACGCGCGTGCACGCGTTTGTGTGTGTGTGTGTGTGTGTGTGTGTGTGTGTGTGTGTGTGTGTGTGTGTGTGTGCGTGCGTGTGTGTGTGTGTGTGTGTGTGTGTGTGTGTGGGGGGAGGTGTGTGTGTGTGCTGCGGTCGTGCGTTCGTGTGTGTGTGTGTTGTGCGTGTGCATGTGCATGGGTTGAGTGATTGATATATATGCGGAGGATGTGGCTGCGGTCGTGCGTTCGTGTGTAGTGTGTGTTTGTGCGTGTGTGTATGTGTGTGTGCGTTGAGTGATTGAATATATATGTGCATGCGTGTGTGTGTGTGTGTGTGTGTGTGTGTGTGTGCACGTGTGTTCGTGCACGTGTTGGGGTGGGTGCGTGCGTGTGTGTGTGTGTGTGTGTGTTTGTGTGTGTCTGTGTGTGTGTGTGTGTGTGTGTGTGTGTGTGTGTGTGTGTGTGTGTGTGTGTGTGTGTGTGTGTGTGTGTGCTGGGAGAGTTGGTGTAAAAAAACCTCTCTCTCTCTCTCTCTCTCTCTCTCTCTCTCTCTCTCTCTCTCTCTCTCTCTCTCTCTCTCTCTGTTGGGGGGGCGCAAAGAGAGGGAAAGCAGACGGAGAGATCACTAGGCGTCCTAAAATCGATAGACTCAAGTCCATAGTCAACCCAGTCTCCTTCCCAACAAATTTGCCGACCGCAAACACCTCGGCGGGTTTACGCGGCGGACGTGTCAACTGACTGCTGAGATTTACGTCCTATTAGGCTTTGGTTCTCGATGACATGTTTTATGTTCACAAACCGGATGTCAACTGATATGCCCTCACAGGTATAAATACGGGTCTCGCTGTTTCCAAAGCACCAGTTTCACGCAATCGGTGCAAGCCTTCGCTTCGAGGTCTTAGCTGTGATGATAATATTCAGTTCATTCTGTTGTTTCTGTTGACGTTTTCAACTGAGTTTTTCAGGTTGTTCTGTGCGGTTTTATTTTTGTGAGACAGTCAGCCGCAAAGCTTTCCTGTCCTCTGCCTCTGTTGGTGAAATTTCAACGTGTATTCATTCGATTTCAACTCTTTCGAGGACACCGGAAGTTGTCATTTTGTCGTCTGCGCTTGCTGAGGTTTGGATTTCATATATTACCTCAAGGAAGATTATCATAATATAACGATTACAGTTTTCCGAGAGTGCAGTCACAAATAAGAGAAGATCATTCTCCAGAGACAAGCAAAGACTATTAACTGGTGGAAAGAAAGTTTCCTAAGTATTCATTGAGGTTCTTTTTGTTAATGGATTATCTTTTCTTACCTGTGGCTATGGTCACTCACTACCTTTGGGAAAGCAACTAGGCCCGGGTCTTCAGGGCCTAGGGCTGTTGATTAGTTTCTAAATTATAGTCAAGCTAAGAGTTAATTATTGTTGTCGTCATTATTAGAAGTAGTTCTTATCATTATCATTATTGCTATCATCATCATCATCATCCAAAATATTTCATGGAAAGTGCTGTTGTTTATCAAAAGAGTAGGTGGAGTTATTCATCCATAATTGAATTTTAGAAATTTTGTGTGTGCTGTTGTTGTTGTTGTTGTTGTTGTTGTGTACCATAGTTTGTAAATCTTGCTCTCTCTCTCTCTCTCTCTCTCTCTCTCTCTCTATCTATATATATATATATATATATATATATATATATATATATAGATAGATAGATAGATATAAGGTATTAAAAGGAAGTTTTAAAACTACAATATTGTTTCGAGCGCTTGCTCTCTTCAGGATCTATTGTAGTTGATATAGAAACAATGTTGTAGTTTTAAACTTCCTTTTAATACCTTATTTTAAACAGATGTTGCTCCCCAAGGGGTTGAGCACCTTTGAATTTTTATTAGGCTTTTTAACAGTATTTCATATATATATATATATATATATATATATTCAGAAGTATCAGTATCAACTCCGTGTCCTCTCTCTCTCTCTCTCTCTCTCGATGTGTTGTTGTTGTTGTTGTTAAATAAATCAATTTTATTTTGAACCTTTTTCAAGTCTGTCTGTGAGATTGTGACACGCTTGACATTTTCAGACTGTCGTCCCATTCAAATATAACACTTTATTCATACATTTCATAAGATCGTATGCCTCGGTTTCTCTCCAAATCAAAACACGCTTTTCTGGGCGTAGTAAAGGTTCCGTTTGTAACTTCTGTAAATTCAGTCACATAACTTCTGTAAAGTCAGTCACATAACTTCTGTAAAATCAATCACATAACTTCTGTTAAATCAATCACAAGCGTGCTCAAAGCCACTGGTGACCGCTTTGGATACATCTACTGAAATGTCTGACTTGTACACATAAAGAGAATCTTTTTTTTTAATGGTTTTTTGAGAGGAAAGCTGGTGCCATGTATGAGTGTTCTGAAAAGAACAGTGGCTCGATATAAAAAGATTTATTCAAGCGATGAGGGATGATGATGTTGTTGTTGTTGTGTTTACGTCTTTCCACATTACGTGATATTAGACGAAAAAAAAAAAAAAAAAAAAGTCCGGGCCGGGAAAAAAAGGCTAACACAACGAGTCAAAAGAATCAACTTATCTACAGCTATAACACAAAAATAGAAAATCCACTTGATCAAAGATAAAAACAAACAAAAGCAAACCACCACCACCACCACCCCTCCAAAGGCATAACTCTTCTGTCTCATCACACCACTGACTGTTATCTATTGTAAGTATTTGCTAATTGGACTTTTAGCTAAGTGCAAAAATGAAAGATATGTTTCACTTGCTGACAGGAAGACATTTTGAGTAGGCTGTACAGACGAATTTGGAATGAATTTTTTCACGAAGTTTCACACAAGAGAATTGATCACTTGATATGCTATGACCACGTATACAATGCATATTTTTGACATACTTTTGTTTAAAACAATATAATTTCCATCTACAGATCAAGGAACTTATCTGTTGTCTACGATAAATGTTTTCATCATACATACTTAATTTTTCATGAATATTTTTCATTTCATCGTGTAAACCAAAACACCCAGTATATGTGTGTGTGTGTGTGTGTGTGTGTGTGTGTGTGTGTGTGTGTGTGTGTGTGTGAAGGAGCGGGAAAGGCCATAGGCGCTGGGAGAACACGTCCAGAATGATGCTGGAACCGCTTGCCTGGTGTGGAATTTTTTTTGCTGGTTGTTCGGGACGTGACAACCGCAGGTATGTTTTTGTGACTTTACATAATCATTGAAAGCTTACCTGGCCCGCTGGTTGGTCACTTTCAGCCTTATATTTCCCGCTTTGCTACTCTCTCTCTCTCTCTCTCTCTCTCTCTCTCTCTCTCTCTCTCTCTCTCTGTATGAGAGAGACTCTGAGCTCTCTCTCTCTCTCTCTCTCTCTCTCTCTCTCTCTCTCTCTCTCTCTCTCTCTCTCCTCTCTCTCCTTACTCTCTCTCTCTCCTCTCTCTCTGTACTGTGTGTGTGTGTGTGTGTGTGTGTGTGTGTACGCACGCGTGTGCATGTGTGTGTGTGTGTGTGTGTGTGTGTGTGTGTGTGTGTGTGTGTGAAATATGGGGGAAAGGAAGATATCAGTATTCTTGTACTACTTACTACAAAAAAAATTACAAATAGCGAGACTGGAATATAGGCCTTCTCCATATCAGTTCTTTTCAAATTAAGAATAGTCGACTTTAGGACTGGTCTAAGAACTGATGATTTAGAAAAACTCTCTTTTTTTTTAAAATGTGAAATTAAACTAATCGTTACCTTACGAAATGGACTTAATCAATAGAGTGGTTCCGTAAAGTTCATCAATTTTTTGTGTAAATGAGATTCCGTTGCATTT
>JADBJO010002404.1:165000-317521 GCA_016801955.1 Conus betulinus
GTCGTCTTCTGATTGGCTATACGGTCACGGAAGCAGAGGTGCTGATGTGTCGGCATCTGCTGGAGCCACGGTGCCTGAGAGCGTAATGCCGGTTCCGGCAGGGTCTCCTACAGTGACCCACAAGGTGAGTCTGCCGTGGTGTTTGATCCATGAATAAAGTGAACAAAGATCATGTTATGGAAAGAATGAAGGGGGGAAATAACTTGAATGTTGTGTTGGAGCACAGTATTTTTTTTTCGTGTAAACGTGAATTCTGAAGTCGATTACACCAGCAAAACTCCGAATCCATCAAGAGTCAAGAGGTGTGGGCGGAGGGTAGGATTGGTGGGGTGGGGGGGGGGGGGGGGGGGGGGGGGGGGGGGGGGGGGGGGGCGTTATCAGGGGGGTGTGGATGGAGGGAGGTGGGGTGAATGGCGGGATGAATGAGAAAGATCATTAGTGCTTGGAGAAAACTACAATTTGATATCCTGAATCTTTCGGGCAATGGTTTAACAATATTATTATTGTTTTTAAGAACACATTGTGCAGCGAAAGCCTCATTCACGTAAAGAAAGAATAGGAATATATGCATGCATACTTTGCGTACTTGAACAAGATTGCCACATGAGCTATGATGCTGTTTTTCGTTTTTTTTTATGCCAACAGCCGGTCATTTATCTTGTTCTCACTTTACTATAGAATACCTTGCACTTTGTAGTTAGCGCGCACTTGTATGCGTGCTGCCTGAGCGAGGTCCACCCATTGCCTGCACGAAGTCTTTGCCCACGTACGAACCATCATGGATATGTGCTTTCAGCTCGGTAGGTGGACATAGTCAGCAGTGAAGTGTGGCCTGTAGACAGTCTACCCCGTTTAACAGAAAGCAGGCCAGAGAGCCAATCAGATCAACAGGAAATGCTTAATGCCTTCCATGTGCACAGAGATATGAAAGAGGAGGATAAGTATCTCCACATTTCGCCAGTTTAAGAAGACTTCCTTTGTACTTGCTGAAGGCATTCATCACTTCCTGTTGATCTGGTTAGTCGTAATGAAGGCATTCATTACTTGCCGTTAATCTGGTTAGTCTTACTGAAGGCATTCACCACTTCCTGTTGATCTGATTAGTCTTACTGAAGGCATTCACACCTTCCTGTTGATCTGATTCGTCTTGCTGAAGGCATTCACCATTTTCTGTTGATCTGATTAGTCTATGTCTGCAACTGTTTATTGGTTTGCTGTCTGTTTCGCGATGCTTTATCGTTGACAGTGTTAAAGTGTCAAGTTTGAAGCAAGCACACACACACACACACACACACACACACACACACACACACATCCGGAAGTGTGTGGACAATGGCCACGGACAAGCATTAGGCCGATCCCACTGAACAGGGACAGCTGGCATACGTGCTTATCTGAAGGAGCAGCTTAGTGTATGGAACAATTTGTCGAGGCGGAAGGTGACTGTGGTGTCTTGAACTGTTTTGTAACCTGCACAGGTGAACGGGACTCTGATAAGGGCGAATAAAGGGGAGGCGAGCTAAGAGAGCCAGTTCTGTCCCCTGACATGTCGTTATATTCAACAACCTGTCTAACGCCATGACTCACGTGACGTGCCAATATTGTGCGTTTGTGGAATTCCAGCTCAATTTTAAACCTCGCCCCTGCCCCCCCTTACACCCACCTCCTTCCCCCCATGCAAATAGATTTTTCCGTGATAATGATGCACATTTCAACTGTCAGAACAATCTGAACGACAAAAAAAGAGTTAGTCCTCATTCTGGTCCATGATAATGAAGCGAAACATAGTCACCCAGACTGGAGATGTTTTACGAACTGTCAAATTCACAGCGTATCGATCAGCAAATCAAATTTTGACCAATGATCAAATTAATAAGCGAATTCACATAATTTCGTTCGCGAAATTAATTTGCAGGCTGGTGGCATGTGGGTATCGCGTGGGTCGTGACATCAGAGTCGGTGGCGGAATTTGATAGTGCGTTGTCCCCGGTTAGTCGTTGACATGCACAATAGCAAAGGCGAATACACATATTATATCCTTTGGGCTCTTGATGTGGGTTCTCCCAGACCAGCCTAGGCGGAAGGAAGGAGGCGAGGGGTGGCGACATAAAGCGACACGCGCGCGCGACTCCCGTGGTGGCATCGAACCACGCCCTCATGGCATCAAGCAGCCAGTCAGAACGCTCGTACCACGCCGTCCACGTGGTACATCACCAACTGGAACGCTCTTGCCACGGGTCGACCCCACACGAGCGACGTCCAGTCTCTTACCACGGTCAGCAGACCATGGACAGGGGGGAGGAGAATGCGGTGGAGAGGAGCTGGCGTGAGGAGGGTTGGGAGGAACAAGAGTTGGAGCGTGGCTCTGCTCGATATCCGGCCAGACGGGAACAGAAATCTGCTGCTGCTGCTGCGCTGCGTCTGGATCTGGAGGTATGCTCTTTATCTGTTCTTTGCTTTTGTCGGTCTCTCCGAGTCTGGCGATCTAATCTTTAATTGTTAGTAGTCTGATAGGAGCAAGCAGTTCGTTGAAAAGAGGCTTTTTTTTTCTCTGTAATTTTATCGCAGAGATTTAGTACTGAGTTATGGTTATTGTGTTGTCGACGATTCTTCTTCTTCTTTCTGTCTGTCTGTCTGTCTCCCTGTCTTTTTTTCTTTTCTCTTTTTATGCTCTCCTTTCTCTTTTTTTTTTCTCTCCTTCATTTTCTTCTGTCTTTTTCTTCCTCTTCTTTCTAATTTGTCTCTTTTTTTTTTTTTTCTTCTTCTTCTCACTAGAGTGATAGCAGCTGAAACGCAAAACACGTCAGTGTGTGAACACGACAGAAAATATAGCATATAGTTTTTGTTTAGTACTTTTATGTGCAAAGTTGCCCACTCAGGTTGAAAATCTCGACAGTGTTACATGCTTCCATTTTCTCGCCATTTGTGCTGGTGGAGACTCTGTTTAAGTCGGTGTTTGATAAAACGTAGCACACACTACTCGTTTGATATATATTTGAGCACACATACTTGCACGAAAATCAAGCTTGTGTAACATGCTTGAGTGTATATATGCAGATGAAAATGAAACTGTGCAACATGCCTGAATATATATGAATGTATATATGACATGCCTGATTGAATATGAATGTAGCCTATGTATGACATGCCTGAATGTATATATCTTGCCGCCTGCCCAGTTGAAAATCAAGCTTGCACAAGGTTAAATGTTTGTCACGACGTTCGTCCAGTTGAAAATCAAGCTTGCACAACATGATTAAATGTATATATCGATGCTCATCCAGATGAAAATGAAGCTTGATCGACATGCCTGAATATATATCTCACCACTTGTCCAGGCGGAGATTCCTCATTGAGGCTGGCATTTTATAGAAATGACAATAATCATGATATTGTTGGCTTGCCGGTCAATTGCTTTATACTATTTCCATCACACGCTTAAATTACTAAAGTTATTTTAGTTTTATGTTCAATTGTTAATGATGTCAGCTTCATTATGGGTCTTGTGGCAATGGCAGTAGTAATGGTGGCAGTACTTTTGTTAGTGTTTATAAACGGGTTCTTTTGTCCAGACTGTCAATAGGCACGATCCTATGACGACAATTTTGCAATTATCGTTTGCCTTGACTATTAAAGCATTAGTTGCAAAGTGAGACGACTGCAGGTGGAAATCTAAACAAATCTTAAATAAATGTTAGCGAACCGCCAAGAGAAGCGTGGACAAACGAGTCACAAGACAAAACAAGACGCGTTTCGACTTCTTAGGTCTTCTTCAGGCTAGACACAAACAAGTAAGACAACGAAAATGAACGAATTTGTACTCAGCTTCCATCTCTTCACTCTTCAGCGCAAGGTAGGAAGGCGTTGAAACCTAAGAGGTCGAAACGCGTCATGTTTTGTCTTGTGACTCGTTTGTCCACGTTTCTCTTGGCGATTCGCTAACATTTATTTAAGATTTATTAAAGCATTGTTTTACTTTTACACACTCATCGTTGCCTTCATCATCAAAACACTCATGTGGGTTCATTTTTTTGCGGTTACCATTTGGCCGGATATTAGTTTACACAATGTTAGATGTTGTTGATATCAACCCATCGAATCAAATCTCTGCACGTCATCACCATTCCTAAGTCAGGTTACAGGGGGTGGGTCACTAGTATTAGTTTACTCCCTTTTCCATGTTCCTTGGCCAGAGCTTTGGCGTTCACCTTTTCTGAGATTGTTAGCTCCTCCGATGAGCTAATGTTTTCACCGACAACCGTTTGTTTGTCTATCAGCAAGATGACACGAAGCCTACGTGACGGAATTAAACGAAACTTAGTGGAAAGATGGATCGTGGCCCAAAGGCGGATCCGTGAAATTGTAGTGCAGATGATTGGTGCGGATCTAGATCGAACAGTGGATTCAGGATCCGAATGGCATGATTATAAATTTTCCATCGAAAAGGAGCACTGTGAAGTGATGTATCCGATGTGATGATTATTTTGAAGTTATGTATTTTCGTAGAATGCCACAACTTTCTATTAATACAAACATCGACATTTCATTCGATTCTTTTATACTTTTTTTTAAACAGATGGGAAATAATCCTTTCAATCACCATCTACAGTTACTTCCCTTTGTACAAAATTATTTTCGAGATCTGTTCAATCTTTGCAGAGATTTGCGCTCTTCCTTGTGTCCCTCTCGTTGCGTACATAACCGTCTTTAATCCCCTGAATAAGCTGGCCACTCGCTGGGGATGCGTGTCTTTGTCATTTACAATTTCACCCTAATATTCAATGACCATCATCCCCCATGGCATCCAACCGTCATGCCCCGCCACATTCCCGCTCTCTGTCACGGTGGTGATTTTCAGTGACTGTGACGTGTCACGGGTTGGGGACGGGCCTGCATCTCCACCCGGACGACTGCGAGAAGTTCATCATGTGCATGCCCGGCACCTGGCTGGCCCTGCCCCCCCACATCATGGCCTGCCCCACCGGCACCCGCTTCGACGACCGCATCAAGGTCTGCAACCACCAGGACGACGTGCCCTGCTAAGGCCAGCGGATGGTTAGGTCAGAGTCTTTGATGACGTGTGCTGCCAGAGCGTGGAGTCGTCTAGGTCAAGGTCTACAAACACGAGGACAACGCGTGGCGTCGCTAGAGAGAAGTGTCCCGGTTAAAAGTCTGCAGCCATGTTGGTGACATGCTTCGCTTGGCCCGAATAGATAAATGGGTCAAAGGTCTGTAACCATGTTGATGTGTTCAGCTGGGCCGAACAGGTGTCTGGGTCAGGTCTGCCACTGTGCTAATAATGTGTCCCTGAGTGAATAGACGTCTAGGGCGAAGTCTGCAACCGTGTTGATATTATTGCTTATTAGAGAGAACACATGTGTAAGTCAGAGGCTGCAACCATACTGATGACGTGTCCTGCTAGGGTGTCCAGGGATCCAGGTGTGCAACCATGCCGCTGATAATGTGTCAGGATAGGCGAATAGGTCAAAGTCTACAACCATGTTGATTACAAGAGTACTGAGATCAGCTGGTTTTAGGCCAAATCCTGATAGGACACAGATAATGTGTCGAAAAGGGTGTAAAGATCGAAAAATCAACTACGGCTACAACCACAACAACCACAACGTCATATAATGTGTACATGGGTAATAGTTGTTCATGTCACAATCCGCATCCATACTGACATCGTGTCTATGGATAATAGGCGTACCTACTCTGCAGCCATATCATTTGTGTGTCTAGGGCAAATAGGTGTCTATAACTATTAGAATATAGCACATATCCTAACGAGCACAGTACTGATAATGTGTGCTGGAAGAAAGAATAGCCTTGCTGGTCACGTGGCCCACATGGGCGAATAGATAAAAGTCTACAATTAGTAATGTTTACAACCAGGGCAACCTAGACGTTCGGGACCATGTCTGTGATCTCTCTGATTATGTGTCCAGACAGGACAAGTACATGTACAGGTCAAACATCCATCATCATACTGAAAACTTGACCTTCAGGAAAACATGAATGTCTCCTTTCTCCTAGCAAGCTTATTTGGCAGCTTTAAGCTTACCACAGAGAATCTAATCAGTGGGTATGATCCGTATCTGGTAACTGTCAAATATATTTTCCAGCAAGAGTCGTGCCTTATAGTTCTGTAGAACATCTATATATCACTTTTCCGAAGTGATTTTCCATGGCTGGACATACACATCTTCCAAACTATGGAGTGATGTTTCTAAAATGATTATCTTCAGTAAAATGCTTTCAACTAGAACTTCACACTTGTGCACCTGGATCATGATAGTATTAGTGTGCCATTGATTTTGTGTGAGAACCACTGGAAAGTGAAAAGGTTTACCAATAGATGGAATGAGCTGTGCAAAAGACAGTCGAGAGAACGGTCTGAGAAATCGGCGAATCACAGAGTCCTGCACATCTTTAATAGATCTAAATGAAAGGGGACAGACGTACCAAAAAAAAAAAAAAAAAAAAAAGGCACACTAATATATATAAAAAAAAGTTTGACAAAAAGTTAGTGTCTGATTCCGCCCTCTTCCTGGTTGAAATCCCTTTCGTTATTATTACAAATAAAACAACCGAAAAGAAAATCATACACAAGAATACAAGATGCAAGTAAACGGTACGTTACAGTCAAGTAAATTTTCGACACGTAAGACTTACACAGACGAACAGACATTTAAAAAAGAATAACAGAATAGTACCCCAGATAACAGGCTACTGTTGGCCATCAAGACTACAGGTCAGAAAGAACTGGATTCCAATTATGTATCCTACTGTCGTTGCTGTTTACCCGTGCGCGCCATACACAGTGACGTCATTGGACTGGTCCTCCGACGCTAGTTTGTGCCCTATATCAGTGAATCCTCTCAAAGGATCATGAATAACAGTTAAAGGTTGAAATCTCATGGCAGCTGAGCTGAAAACGGTTCGACCTGCGTTGGGCACGGCGTCGTGGAATGCGGACTGTCATGAGAATAATGACACGACCTAAAAAACAAACAAACAAAAACTGTGTATGTAATTAGAAAATCGTCGTCATGGTGGGTTGATCAGTGATTCGATGACGCCAGCCGGTGTGCAGTCCTGTTACTGTTAAGTGTGAGATTTACGTCCTATCGGCCTGAGGCCCTTAAGGACAAGGTTCCTGCAGACATATGTCTACATCTAGTGCAGTCCTCCTTGGTGGGCGCTGATATACATCCGGTGGTGGAGCCACACATCCGGGCATATGGGGGACAGGAAGGAGGGGGAAACGGAAGTGGTGACACTTTCTTGCGTTACTGCAGCATGTGACCCGCTCCCTGCAGCTCTTCACAAAGGAGGTGAAAACCTTGGTCCAGGCTCTTGATATTTCTTTTTCTGTCATCAATTCAGAACTCAAGTTGTATTGAGCAAAATCAGAATCGTTGTGAATACAGAGGGAACGATGTAAATATGTAAAGGTGTAAATATGTTCGTAGAATCGCCATTGACACGGCGTTAAACGCAGTCCATCGCCGTGATGTGTTCAAAAACATGTACAGTGCACACAGCTGAAGAATACCCAAGCTGCTGACCAAGCTTACAGCGAGTTCAAATACTGCTGGAGAAAGAAGATGTGATGGTTCTAAGTTTAGTTTCACGGTCATGACTATTTCAGTGTGGTGATGTGAGTGATCAGTATCATTCTGAGAGTAGTGGAATTGCAATAGCTGTTTTGTATGTTTGTCTGTTTTGTTTGGTTTTAGGTTTGAAAGAAAAATGAAATATTCTGAAGAAGTTTGATCAAACTGAAGCTTCAAAGGAAAAAAAAAAGCTTTGAAACAGACATAGCAAGTGTTAGCAGTACAAACAGATAATATTAGGAATACCAATATGAACAGAAAAGACAGTTATCAATATGGGTCTGACCGTACGTGAAGAGACTTAACTCTGTGTGTGTGTGTGTGTGTGTGTGTGTGTGTGTGTGTGTGTGTGTGTGTGTGAGAGAGAGAGAGAGAGAGAGAGAGAGAGAGAGAGAGAGAGATGTCGATCCGATCAGTCAGTAATAATTGGGAGGGGGTGGCAGAAGAGACGGAAAGTGACAGTTTCCTTGCAGGCAGTCCCCCTGTTGCACATTTTCAAACTTAATTTTCTTTATGTTCATCAAAGAAACAGAATTATATTCATGTCTGTTGACATTGTTTTCTTTGTTATCATGTAGAAAATACTTCTGAGCAGCTGTTATTTTCAAACATCACCTTTACGCATAGATGTAGAGGCCAGGGAGAGAATCAGCAAATCGCCATATTTTCTCACTGTCCGCTTTTGTCGTGGCCTTGTTCGCTCACGCAGATGATTAACTAGTTCCAGGTGAGAGACTAATTCAGTTGGCTGGGCCACCATCTCAGATGACCACATATTCCAGCGTCTTTTTCATCCATTTTCAACAAGGTTGGCTTGTTGCCTGCATGCAGCCTATGCCCGCACGTGAAACACGGTATGTGTGTGCTTCAAACTCACCAACTTGACTTCTTCAGTGTTCCCGGCCAGGCTGAATTGGAAGTCTGATGTTGTGGGTGAAGTCCACCGCCTGCCTTAAAAACATTGCCGGTTCTCACACTGTCACAGCTTCTCTCTCTCAGGTTCACGGCACTGGGCGACGTTTCCAGGCATAGGCTGTCAAAGGTGGGGTAGGACTCGTGAATGTTGGCTGGCGTCTGTGGACCAGTGCTAAATGTCCTGTAGAGATGTGAAAGAGGCTGACACAGTATCAACAAGATGACATTATCAGTCGTGAAAGATATAGAAGGGATAGGAGTTCCGTCTTCGTCTTTCAGTGTTTGGAGTTCCATTTGCGCATGTTGAAGGAAATCACCTCTTCTTATTGGTTTGCATGACTCTGTGTCTGCCTCATGGGCCCTGTGTCTGCCTCATGGGCTCTGTGTCTGCCTCATGGGCTCTGTGTCTGCCTCATGGGCTCTGTGTCTGCCTCATGCCTCATGTTCATGGGTCGGCTGGCCTTTCACCATACTATGCAGGTGATAGTGTCAAATTACCTGCTATGAAGCTTGCACAGGGTGCAGAGTTTGCAGGCCAAGCCTTTGTGCAGGTAGTAGGCCGACCTCCCTGCAAGGTGGACAGGAAGAAGCCAGGGCATGTGGGTTACCCTGAAGGGCAGCCCAGCCAACTGAACAGTTCTCTCACCTGGAAGAGCTTAGTTACCTGCACACAAAAAATGGAAGTTAAAAAAAACTTATTATCAGTGGGGGAAAACAGGTTTGTAACTGTTCCTGTATACTGTACTTCATCGCGCTGGCAGTGTGGTGAACAGAAAGCCAACATGGGTACAGTAGGCACAGATCTAGTTAGAACAACAGGATGTGTTTAGTGTTCTCAGTGTGATCAGTGATCAGTTAGTAGAGTGCCGGACTCGTGATCTTGGTGATCCAGGGGTTGCAGGTTTGAATCTCCACCAGGCTGTTTTGGCACAGGGGGATTTTTTTCCCTCAGAGTTAATATTGGTTCCGACTCCATTTTCCGTAAAATCCCATCACCACTTTGAGAAGAGAAGGCCACTTTGGCCGTTGGTATGGATGACACATTGCACATAGCATGCAATCTGTGTGAAAAATCGAAAGAATGAAAGAGTTGTTAATTGAGTGAACAATATTGACTGAATGACATGGGAAACGACTGAATGAAATGCCAGCAGGCAGCTCTTCAGCCAGCTCTAGCCAGGTAGGCAGCCCATTGTGTAAACAAGAATGCGGATTGTGAAGCGCATAGAGTTTGGTCTCTGGCCAGGAACAGGCGCTATACAAGTACTCTTAATAAACTCTGACTTGGGAAATGCAAACACATTGATCATCATCCCCATTACGTCATTGATATGCGTTGAATGACAACTGTAGTTTCTGGTTCCATGTCTTTTGTCTTTTCCTCACACCTTTTTTGCTTTATAAACACAATCTATCTCGATAGGATATGATAAGATAAGGTTGCTTATAGCCCAGCCGACCGCAAAGGGCCACATAATCTATCTCAAGGGTGTTTTTCTACCGAAACAGTGCAAAGAACAAAAGAGGTAGCAGCGCTGAGAAAAGGAGCATGCAGGTGTGGGTAGACACAGTGCTACCTGTGTCTGTTCTCAGCTGACAAAACGGCATGGTGAAAATTGATGAAGTGTTTTGAGGCAATCAGCAGAGACAGCCATTTGCATAGCCGAGCATCACCTTGTTTTTGCACACTTGCATTCCTGTGTATAGGCCAGCTGTTGACCAAGATTGCCGGTATGACTAGTAATCTAGCAGTAAACGGTATAGCAGTGTAAAATACTGGGATAAATTTTCACACAACGATCAACCTCAAGTTTTAATTCACATAGAAATACACAGAGTGTTTGTGAAGATCTACACGTATGTAAGGTAGCTTCAGAGAATGGTGAAATGGTATGCCGACTACAGCAAAGATGTTATCATTATCATTGTAAGTAAGAGTACTTGCATAGTGCCTATTCTCAGTTAGGAGACCAAGCTCTATGTGCTTTACAATCCACATTTCCCTCTACGCAATGGGCTGCCTACCTTGGTAGAGTTGACTGAAGAGCTGCCTGCTGGCGCTATATTGTCTCCCCAAGTCATTCATTCCGTCAATAAATCAATTTTTCATTCACCTTTTCATTCTTTCAATGCATGCTGTGTGCATACCTGCCTTCCATACCAATGGCCAACCTGGCCTGCTCTTCAGAAAGGTAGTGATGGGATTTTACGCGTGTTAATGACATTATGTGTGCATTCACACAAGAAACTTGGTGTCAGAACCAGTGTTAATTCCACCTGGTGTCAGAACCAGTGTTAATTCCAAGGGTAAAACCCCCCTGTACCAAAACGTCCCAGTGGAAGTTGAAACCTGCAAGACCAGGATTACGAGTCTTGCACTCTTATCAACTGAACCCTTTAAAGTAAGCTTTTAGAGTATGTGTACATTGCATGCTGCAAATCTGCAAGTGTGCCTGGTACACATGTGTTCAAGGTGTGTGCTTATTTTACATTGTGTGTGTTTGCATCGTATACCAGAATGAGTGTGGCACTCATAGTATTTGTTAATGGTTGTTCATGGGCATGTACATGTGTCAGTGTGCGGAAGTATGAATGCATAGGTGCACAAATGCATTTGTACGTATGTAAGTCATGTGTGTGGGTGTTTGTGTGTGCACATGTGTTTGTGTTTATGTATGTGTGTGTGTGTGTGTGTGTGTTGAGAGAAGAGTGTGTGGTCCACAAAGGAGAAAAGAGTGTGTAGTGTGTAATCGGGGCTTGTACTCCTATTTCATGTGTGTTCATAGTGCATGCCTTTGGGTGGAAGCAGTCATCACCATGTAGGCACTGTGCATCAGCTCCATGGTTATGGCATGCTACACTCAGTTCCTCAGCTGGTCATTGTGAACAGATCTGTGTGTTAACGAAAGAAGTTGATAACTGGTTATAGAAGCGCACATTGCTGTTCTAATTCTGAAGAGATCTGAGCGTTCATGGAAGGTGTTGACTGGTTCAACGACAAGTGTACATTGTACGTATGTAGTGCCGAGTGCAAGATAGTGAGCAGTGCATGTTTCGATGTCGAAGGATTCCTCTGACGTCTGTGCTATATGTAAATACATCATGACGCATTAACTGCTGGAAGATCTGGTGTCAGTAAAGCTGTTGAAATACATGGTGCTATGTGTGTTTGGTGACTGAAAGAGACAGAGTGTAACTACTTCGGTTTTCTTGTCAAGCAATATACACATCTGTGTACATGTGTGTGTGTGTGTGTGTGTGTGTGTGTGTGTGTGTGTGCATATTTGTATCAGCAGCACAACTTAAAAAAAACAGTGTGTGTGTATATGAGAGAGAGAACTGAAAACATTCGGTGTGTACATGTGCATGTGAGGGAAGTGGGTCTCCATACACCTTAACATGGTTGTTGGTAAGGTCAGAACTTGCAAGAGATTACATTTTAAATCTGTATTGCAACACTAATGAAATGGCCAAGGAAAAGTTACTCTGAAATACCAAAAATAGTTGTAACGTGATGTACATACACCTCACTGAAAGCAATTCCACACACCAATGCCTGCTTCAGTCATTCTTTGTTGAGGATAGTCAGTTGGCTGCCGTGCTAAAAAGATTTTGCACCACTACAGTGACTCAGCAGCAGTGCTGTGTCTCCTCTGGTGGGTTGCCTCAAGACCTGCTGTTGATGGCTGAGAATGCTACTGGACACTACTGGATGTAATTGTGTATGGAGAAGTTGGAATGAGCAGTTAAGCTAAGGAAAAAGGTCACGGAACAGACTCTGAAGTATAAAAAGGTCACGGAACAGACTCTGAAGTATGAGACAGCATACACATACACACACACACACACACACACACACACACACACACAGCATACAGCTAATCAAGCTCACCTTCGCCAGTTTTCAAACAGTGTACTGGAGAGATGAGGGGCCTGAGGGTGGGAGAAAAAGGCTACGGATGAGGTAGAGAGAAATGTATATTCATCCAAAACTCCTGCAGCCACAATCTGACAAATGGATTTTCATACTTTATTTACACCCTCTCTGACAGCCACAAACATGCTTGGTATAGGCACCTAGGCATATACAAGCCCCAAAATATGTACGTAAAGATGATGCATATACTTCCTTACTGAATTCTCCACAAAATCATTCATAGTCAGGTGCCTAGTTTAATTGATAACAAATGATCTGTTGCCATTGAACACATAAACTGCTGTGCATATGTCACATACATACAATATTTTTCTTTAAACCAGCATGTTGCGGCCTATATGATGAGTAATAAAATGGCCTTCTTCTTCTTCTGTGTACACAGGCTGATACTCCTACAGACACTCCCCGTATAGACAGGCAGATATTTATCCCATCTGCTCACAAAAGGGAGTGGAGTTTTGTGTATGACCAGTTTTTTATCCCACCATTAAGGCAGCCATACTCCATCTTCGGGGAAGGTGCATGCTATGTGTAACGTGTCATCCATACCAACAGCCAAACTGGCCTTCTCTTCGGAAGTTGGTGATGGGATTTTACGTGTGTGCGTTCATACACGGAACCTCGGTTTATGGTCTCATTCGAAGGACTGTAAGGGAAATGGAGTCAGAACCAATGTTAACTCTGAGGGAGAAATCCCCCTGTACCGAAATGGCCCAGTGGAGATTCGAACCCGCAACCCTTGGATTATGAGTCCGACACTCTACCAAGTGAGCTATTCCAGCCCCCCTAAAAAATGGCCAACATGCAGCCCTTTATCAGATTTCTTACAGAATGATCAGTCTTTAAGTCCCTAACTTTCTCCTGAACAGAATCTGACTGTTGTTGATAAATGCACTAAAAGATGAAACAACAACGTCTTTCGGGCAAATGCATTCCTCAAACTGCAATGATCTCAAAGCAATAATGGTATCTTTGGCAATGCAGACAGTACACACGAGCGTCTTACATATCATTTCTGAATATATTTTTTTAGTATGGTCTTATTTTCAAGCGTAACTAAAACAAAACCTTCAGTCCTTATTGTAATGTCAAAAACTGTGTGTGTTTTGTGTGGGTTTTTTTTTTTCAGCATTTCGTTGTTCTTGTTCAGCGTCAGTTAATTCCTTGATAAGTGCTAGCTGACTTCCAGCCAGAGTCCTATTTTCTCCAACTTTTTAGTGAAAGGAAAACACCTCTGTGTTTGCTATGATTTTTCCAGTTTTCCAGTTTTACCCAATCCATACAGATCCTGCAGTAACCTGAATCAGTGAGCTGACATGCATTTATGTGGTCGGGTATTATCAATGTATCTGTGGCATGTTCAACAGGGAAAAACAGAGAGCAGCAACAGCGCATACATACGGTCTTTTATTGAAAACATGATGAGCAATCAAGCAATCACACATACAAACGTAGACACAAATCCACACCCACACCATGCCCTCAGTCGTATACAGGCACAATATGCTCTCTCTCTCACACGCACGCGCACACACACACACACATATAGAGTAAGTGCATACATGTACACAAAAACCCACTCTCTCTCACACACATGCATACACACACACATGCACCCAGACTCAAGAGTTTATAGACACATATTCTTACACACTCAGAGTTTAACCCCCACACACACACACAGATTCACATATTTCAACCAAGTATTCATGAGCTCTTTCCTTCTTTCTCAAACATACGCTTGAATACATGCTTGCACACAAGCACATGCACAACAAGCATGTACACGCATACATACACACGTCTCGATGTTATCGACACCGAGAGAATTTCAGAACTGACAGGTGCTCCCTTCCCGCTCTACGGCTCATGACCAGACTCATGTGGAACCCATCTTTCTTGAGGATGCCTTCGATTTCCTCTGAAACAGTCCACACATAGAGCGCACTTTGGTAAGCTACAAACAAACAAACAAACAAACAAACAAAAGTTGAAACATAAACATATTTTTTTCTACCCTCCGCCATCCCTCTCAAAAAACAAAATAACCACTACCTAAAAACGCTATTCAGTTGTATTAAACAAATCAAAACCTAACTTTAAAAAAAAGTAGTCTGATTATGCAATAAAGTTATGTTAAAAATAGACACTTCTTAAATGTTGTTTATCACCAACCTGTATCAGAGTTGTTGCCTTGTCTATGTCAACTCTGTATGCAATTCCAAGGAAAAAGAAAAGCAGAATTCATTCCAGACATGCCTAAAACTGCAAAATCTTTAATCAAATAAAAAATTTTTTATCTCTTTTAAAAATTCTCAAAAATCCATCTTTGTGGAACATTTCTGATATTTCACTGACAGACAAACTCAACACAACACAAAAAAGAAAAAGTTACCAAACACAATGTTAAAGAAACAGAACATATGTCTGTCTGCAAAGCAGTTGGGGCATGCTATCCTTAAAAGTCTATGGACATATCAGGGCAGTATGAACTGGCTGCTGATACAGCAAGAAGTGAGCAAAATGATGTTTTAAATGTTTGGCTGGATGGGAATAAGTAGCACAAAATAATACAGGAATTTAAGCTCCACCAATATAGGAATTTACGCTCCACATTACAGCATCCGTTGATATTCAATGCCTGTGCCCACCCCTTCCTACCCTATATCCCTCCGCCTCCACTCATGATCCCTCTTCCTTCTTTCCCCCCCCCCCCCCCCCCCCTCATCTCCTCTAAATTCCTAGCCCATTTTAGATACAAACTGATTTGTCCCTGAATATGACATGCAGATTTTGCTTGTATGTGACACGCGCAAGTGCATGTATAGGTGAATGCATGCATGCATTCATGGATGTGGGGAGAAGGTCAGGATGAGGGGAGGGATCGTGGTAGGGGGAGAGTGGAAGGAATGAGTGACACATCCGCAACCAATTATGTCACTAGCAATCCTGAACACTCACCAAGCATATTTTCCTTGATGACAATCAGGTAGAAGACACCATCAGGGGAGAGAGAGAAGCTGTGAAACTCGAGGAAGAAATCGATCAGTGACCTCCCTTCCTTTGATTCCTCCAGCCCAAGATGCCTCGATGCCCCCACTGGCAACCTGCAGAACGATGCCAAGTGATGGTATGGAAGCCTGTGTCTCTTGCTTTACACTCAAGTTTAACCCTTTGAGTCCTAGCATTGTAACTACTCAGTGACCATCCTGGCCTGGCATAATCTGACTGCTTTAGATGGATGATTGGGGCTGCTTTACTCAAACTGTCGTAACTGGATCAGTACATCGGAAGGGCATACAGCCGTACAAAACATTATTTTCTTAAAACATGTTACATTTTCATCCTGTCTAATTAATCTGTTGAAGCATGATTCCATGAGAAATGGGGGACAAACTGATCATTCACTTCATCAATACTTCTGACAATTGGCCACATTGCCCCATTTGTGACCAAAAGTTTGTAAAACTTAAGATTGTGTTACAGTGAAACGTACTTTCACAAACTATATGAATTTTCTGGCTTTTGCTCCTACAGTAGTCAGATTATCTGCCAACATTGTCCACAAAGGTCTGATGAGTCTCTTGCCTCATGGTAAACTTACTTCATTAGCACATGGTTTCAGGAAGAAAAAAAAAGGACAAAAACCTCACCAAATCATTTGATTTTTGCTTACAGAAAGCAGCAAATGATGCGAGAGACAGACACAGCTTTGAAATACTTAAGCTTTACTCATGATTTATTCACAGGTTAAGGAGCCGATGGGCTTGATTCGAACCGAGACCTCCAACCTGAGGTTGAATGCATGGAGAAATGTGCACTCATATTTGCCCAGTAAGGGATTTCGGTGGCATTCAGACTTGCAACACTTGCTGTTGCTTTTTTTTCTCCTCCTTCGTCCTTGGCTAGAGTCTCCTCGGTTCTCCATAGGTGATATTTTCACGTATTGTGCCTGGTTCGTCGTCGTCCCACTGTTGAGGCAGCCATATTCCATTGTCATGGATGATGTCACAACACCTGCATGCAGGTGTTTTATTTTCATGTCATCCATCCTATAGGCACCCAACAGCCTACTTTTCCCTGAAAGGTAAATGCGATTTAACATGCATGCTAGATTTTTCATTCATGCACACATGCACAGGGTCTCAATGTAACGTTCAATCTGATCGACATGCAGGAGAGTGGAGACTGCGCAAATTCGAACTTAGAATCTCTTCAAGTCAGCCTGTTGTCAGGGGGAACAATCTCTTCCATTCTGCCTGTCTTCAGGGGGACTCAAACCCAAGACCTTGGAATTACAATGTGACACCTTGTCCATAAAACCAGTAAGCCTCCTCTACTTTCATTCAGTCCGTATCGTTTATAGCCCAGCCAATCCTGGAAGGCCATATCAAGGCAGTCACATCGTCAACATTTATTCCATACAGTTTTTTTTATATAAAAAAAAAAAGATTATGACATTAATGAACAGTTTCTACAATACACACTCAAACCACATTGAAACTAGACCTATTTCCCACATGATATTAGATCAAAAAAAAAAAAAACATTCATCTCTTTTAGAAACTCGAAGGTCACATCTGGTGGACTTGACCAGGTCTTCACGGTGTCAGCTGTAAAGTATTTACACTGAATGTTGTGCAAATCCCAACAGTCAAGAAGACCACGTTTCATAGTCATCACATGGTACACACCAGTCTGGCTCCTCACCTTTCAAAAGATACGAGTGGGTAAAAAAGATAGAAATCTATTTCAGGTCTACACACACACACACACACACACACACACACACACACACACACACACAGTTTCTAGGAAAATATGAACTATACAAGTTTAAAAAATATGGATTTTAAAAGTTTTGAAAACATTACTGAAAATGTTAACCACAGATTTACCACGTCCTCTTCCATTCAGTGCATCTTCATACAAGGTAAAACTAGAATGATCTTCTGATTATTGTTGTGCTTACTTTGATTGTAACTGCCAAGAAAAACCAAACGTTATAGTTCACAATTCCCAAACACACATGCATGCACATGCACACATATAAACATACACACCCACACGGATATTCACCTCGGAGGATGGAGTGACAACATAGGGAGGATTGAACAGCAAGATGTTCACAAGACCCTTCAGTCGATCTTCTAGGGCACTGGCCTGCATAGAAAAGGGTCACATTCAAATATGAAGGTCAAGTCTTCCAAATCTGACAGGTTTTATTCCCCTTGACTAGAAAAAAACAAAAATCACAACCTATGAATCATAGCAATACCAAATAGTCATATGATGCATGGGAGCATATGGATGTGTGTGTAGGTGTGGGTGTGGGTGTGTGCGTGTGTGAGTGTGAGTGTATGTGTGTGTGTGTGAGAGAGAGAGAGAGAGAGAGTGTGTGTGTGTGTATGAAATGTGGACAGAGTGAAAGTATCTTATTCATAAAAGCACAGCATGCATGTTTCCACACACACACTCACACACACATACAAACGCACACACAATTACAAACATACACCACAAACACACATACTTTTTTCATGGATATGACTAAATCAAGAACATTCTCTTTAACTGGTTACACTGTTACATTAATTCTTCTGTCTCCTGTCAGAAATGTACTGTGAGAAGAAGTTGTGTTCATCATCTTTTTACTTCTAACTCCCCTTACCACACCAGTTTTCTTTTCTTTTCAGTCTAGCAGAACCCTTGGGAATTTAGTGTGGATGGGGGTCAAAGGTCAAACAGATCCCCAACCTGCCCTTTGACCCCGAACCCCAACAAATTATAATAAATTCGTCCATAGGCTGCATGCCATCTTTCCATAAAGTTCCATTAAAAGCTTGAGCAGTTTTTTAACAAAATCTCACAGACAGATAAATCAAAAGGCATGGCAAAAACACAACCTTCTTCACAAAGACATAAAAACATTCATTTGTCCTTTACCGTTGCTTCCTGGGTCTTCCATGACCCAGTGACTCAATAAAAAAAAAAAAATCATAGCTTATGAATGGATAGAGCTATGCTCACGAAATCTTAGGAGTTTGTCAACAATCTTAATAGCTGTTGGTCACAGAAATTCCATGTATGAGCACAATCAATTACCAGCATTAGTCGTGGTTCCCCCCAGGACCCATACATTTTAATGGGTCGCACAGACCCACGCCTTCGGGTGAGGAATAAGCTGCCGAACCATTCTTTTATCAGGTGTGGGTCTTACAAAACCCACGCGATCTCTGAATAGGTATAAGCAATGGGAAAAGCCTCGACAAAATGTGTGGGTCTTGAGCGACCCGCACAATCGGATCTGTGTAGTCAAAAACGTCATCCAGTAAAGGTTAAACAACACAGACAAATCCACACACAGCCAATTCCTGTGCGAGGTCCCTTACCAAATCACACACCACAGGCTGAAGCACCACACCGTTCTGCTGCCCAGTCCTCCGGGTCAGTTCTGCTGCCTTGGGGTTGATGTCGCTGCACCTGTCAAACGACTTCCACATTCTTATGGGCTCCAACTGAGAAAAAAAGAGAAAACAACAAACAAAACTAAAAACCCCCTGAAATTCTCCCAGGCATCTGAAGGGGCATTCTCTCTCCCCCCCCCCCCTCTCTCTCTCTCCCCTCCTTCCACACCCACCCCCCCACCACCACCCACACACCCCTTTGTGAAATACTTTGAAACGTGTTTAGAATGGAGCTATCTGACAACAAACCTGAGCACAGGAGTTCTGGATCATTCGCGCTTCAGCCAAATCCATAACCAGGACGTTTGGGTATGTTACTGATATTCACTGTGGAACCCTTGCACGATGATAATACATTGCATCATTTTGCCTTCACTGGGCAGACACACTAGTAACTGACCATTGTCAAAAAAAAAAAAAAAGAAAAGAAAAGAAAAAAAAAATTTCATGCAATCTTGTGTGTCAGTGTACTGCAGGTTCCACTGCCACATTTTCTTTTTGTCTCCCCTGACTTTTTCCCTACTTTTTCCTGATTTCTTTAATCTTTTTGTTGATTCTCATTTTTACACTTCACTGAAATCTGTTAACTTTTCAGAGATGTGGGAGCCCTGGAGCTAACTTCTCAGCAGGTTCCCCAGGTGCTGTGTGCCCCTTGATGCAGCTTTTTCTTCACAGGTCTCTGCAGTTCCTCTGCCTCTGAGCCGTCGGGAAATCATAAAGCTTGAACTGTCATATTTACTGCTGGTCAAATGTACCTGTGGTACTCGTATATGTACTGACATACATGTGACATGGAGAAGGGTAATATACCTGTCGTGGAGGCAAGCAATCTGAGGTCAGTGGGTCAAGTCGTGGAAAGGACATTCTGTTTCTCCTTTCACCACCACATTTTTTACAATTTTTTTTTTCCCCACTCCTTTCACCACTAGAAAGCATCCACTTCTCAAAAGAAACCATACCCAGGATCCATAGTGCTACACCATCGATGCACACAGAAGAACCCAAGGTAACTAGAGATACGACGCTGGAAAAAAAACTGTAGAAATATCCATTTATCAGACTGAAAAAAAAAAAAAAAAAAAAAAAAAACCCGAAACGAAAAACAAAATGTCACAGCAGCCTCAATACAGTGACATGCTTATACTGGGGAGAGCAGCCCAATTTCAACACACAGAAATCCACAGCTTCAGACTGTTTTGGTATCATGACCCATTGCAGATGAACTGAACGGTCGGGTTGTGTTTTCTAAATGTTGGGCCCTGTTCGACCAAACATTTGTGAAGAAAAATAAAGGGAATTTTTACAAAGCAAGTTACAAAATGAAAACTCTGATTTTTCAAAAAACCAAAAAACATGACACAAAAAGATATTTGATCTTCAGGTTGCCCAAGAACTTCACTGCCTTACGCAAGAGCACTTCCAAGAAGAGTGGTTTGAAAATCCAGGCAGATTTGTGACATTCTTTGTTAACGAGTTAACTTAATGCTGATTGGCTTTTTGAACTTTCAACAGCCAGTCAAAACAGATGATGCAACGCACATGTAAATACAATATCTAGTTTCAAATGCTGACAGCGACTCGTCATCCAGGTCTGACACTGGCTAATAAAGCATGCACTCAATGAGTACATCTGGTCAAAGCCCCCTGCATCCTTTCAAACATTTTTGTGCTGGTGACATGGGCACACTAACCATCTGAATCTCTGGAAGTCTGTTGTCAAATAGAAAAGGTAATAACAAACGCATGGAAGTGCATACCATGTAAGTGCTACAGTCTAATGTGAATTCACATAGCGACATTAAACCCAAGATCTCGTAAGAAATCTATTCATTGAAGTGATTACATAGCACCTACCTCAATTAGAAACCAACTTAAAAGCGCTTTGCAATCCACCCTCTTGTTTATACAAAGGGCGGCCTATCTGGGCAAAGCCAAATGAAATTCATTCTTCTTCTTCTTCTCCATACGCAGACTGATACTCCTGCGGACACTTCCTATGTAGACAGGCAAGTATTAATCCCATCTGTCCAACAAAGGGAATAGAGTTTTGTGTGCATGACCGTTTTTTATCCCGCCATTAAGGCAGCCATACTCCATCTTCGGGGAAGAAATTCATTCAAATTTCAATTATGCATTCCTTTCATTTTTCATGGAGGATGCATGCTATGCATATGTGTCATCAGTACCAACAGTAGAACTGGCTTTCACTTCAAACTTTTTGTTACAGATTTTAATTGTGTGTGCAAGATCTTATGCATGAAGTTCACACATGGAACATCTGTGTTTAGTTTCATTTGAAGGAGTTTTTGTGGAGTAAAGTGAGAAGAAAGGTTAACTCTGATAAAAAAAAAATCCCACTGTACTGAAACGACCTGACAGTGACAACTTTCATAGTGAAAGAACACTTGTTCAAGTATTGCCCATTTTCTAATTTCATTTCGTGTTTATGTCTGTTTGTTTCTTTATTTTTATCACAGCGAATGGACCAATTACTAATGAAGATTGTGCAGTATGACTGGTAAAACTTGCAGCCGGCAGTACAGAATGCAAAGGAACAGTACAAACTGAAGGACCTTTGACTCCTGGGGAGCTTACAGGTAGCAGGCCTGGGGTCCCAGCATGTTGGCCAGAAATGTGATGCAGACTCCTGATCCACAGCCCACCTCCAGGCACACCTTTGGTCTGAACACACACACACACACACACACACACACACACACACACACACACACACACAGACAGACACACACACACACACACACACACACACACACACACACACACACAAACTCACACACACACACACACACACACACACACACACACACACACACACACACACACACACACACACACTCACACACACACATACACACACACACACTCACACACACTCACACATACATACACACACACACACACACACATATACACACACACACACTCTCTCTCTCTCACACACACACACACACACACACACACACACACACACACACACACACACGATTAAATAAAACTTATTTACTGCTATACAAACAGTACATGCATCAATGCACTTTTTCATTTTTCCCTTGCCACATAGCATGCACAATATGCCACACCCTATACACATGATCAGCTGTCACCTTGGCCAGCTGGGGAATTGCATATCTTGAATCTGTCCAATGCAAGGGCAGCCGATTGAATCATATGGCCCAGCATGTACCTCCTGTCTAAGAGAAGTCTGAGCCAAAGAAATGTCTTGAGAGCACCTGTCTTACATCACCCTCCATCACAGTTTGCATTGCACGGCAAACGTGGCAGGTCTAGAGAAGACCACAGAGAAAGGAAGACTTGATGGGGAGTGGAAGATAGGAAAGATCCACCAGGAAAGGCAGAAGATAGAACTAAAAAAACAAGGCAGGTCACTCTTTGACTACACCTACAAATTGGCAATACAGGCCAAAAAGCGTTTGGTGGGCTAGTGTTCTATCCAAGAACCGATACCCAAGTCACACACGTGTACAAACACACACAATGCACACACACACAAAATGTCAAAAGGAAAACAATCCAAAAGCAGTGACAAAAAAAACAATTGTCACACACACACACACACACACACACACACACACACACACCAATAAAACATGCATGCTTACTCCAGTTTCTTCAGGACTTCATATTCCTTTTCCAAGGCATCCAGCAGGAGGAAAGAGTCCTCGGCTGGTTCATACACGCGCTCAAAATCGGCACTGGACGCGTGCCCCAGGTCTGGAGTAGAAAACATGCACTTTTTGTTCCCATCCATTGGCACCGACGGTCAATCCAACACCACCTGACTGGCCATCCAATGATCACAGGCTGAAAGGGCAACTCTTGCCTCCCTGAAAAAAGGCCAGGAAGGATGTCAAGTCAGCCATCTTGAAAACCACCGACTAGAACAGCACAGCATTGAGAAAAATCATGAGCCTATCAGAAGGGGTAATGGCTTTCACTCGTTGGCTGCCTTCTCATCAAAAAGTGTGCCAGAAGAGCCAAACTCTTTGTCTATCTTGCTAATATCCTCAGCAGAACGTGGAACGTTTCAAATCCAGGATCTAAACCCTTCACCCCTCATAACTTCTCCCCTCTGATCCTCACTGTTCAGTGTCAATGTTTCACTGTTCAACACTTGTATATGGCATTCATATTTATACTGACAACTGGCAACCGGTGGTTTGTTCACTGGATTTATATGTATCTGTATGACGCGCAAATAAGGAAAAAGAGAAGGTTCTGGCATTCATTTTGTTTGGAACTCAGGACAATGGAACTAGAGGTGCTTGTCTTGAGACTTTTTGCTGATTTTTTGCCGCCATACCATACTAATTTATTACTTTTTTTTAATCATAACATGTTCATAACTTTCTACAGGATGTGTCTGGAACAGACATTCAAGTGAAGGAAGGAAGCGTTACTAGTAATTATGAACTAAGTGTGCGTGCATGCGTGTGTGTGTGTGTGTATGCAGTGTGTGTGTGTGTGTGTGTGTGTGTGTGTGTGTGTGCTCACATGTGCATATGTGTGTGTGTGTGTGTGTGTGTGTGTGTGTGTGTGTGTGTGTGTGAGACAGACAGACAGACAGACAAAGAGGAAGAGGCAGAGACTGACAAAGAGAGACAGACAGGCAGATCAACTCATGTTGCTAATAGCCCAGCTGATTGCAAAGGACAATATCAGGGCTTTCACCTCACTGTAGTCAACTCTCCAAATAGGTTAAGAAACACACACACACACACACACACACACACAAATTCTTTAAAACAGATTTTCTAATACACCCTGGAATTTTGTTAAAATCTTTCTCCGTAACATCTTAGATCAGATGAAAAATGCCGACCTCTCTGAGAGACTCAAAAATGACATCAGATGGGACATCTCTATAGAAGATTTTTCAAGGAGCCTGCGGTTTAAAGTGCTTATGTCTGACTTCATGTTAGTCCTAATACTCTATAGGACTGCGTCTTATGGCAAGTGCTGCACCACATGGAATGCACCATGGAGCTTCTTTATCTTTTAATAGAAAAGCGTGGGTGTAAAAGGGGCGGCCTGTGCCAAACGGCACAATGACTGCTTCTTTATTTACAGCTAGCAATAGCACAGGGCAAAAATTATTTCAGTTTTGGATGGTGTTTGGAAGAGTTTGTTATCTGTCTGCATGTTTTAAACCTCTTGCCAGAGTTAGATCTCATTGCAAAGTGAGATGACTGCAGGCAGAAATCTAAACAAATCTTAAATAAATATTAGTGAACCGCCCCAAAAACGTGGACAAACGAATCACAAGGCAAAACACGACGCGTTTCGACCTCATAGGTCTTCTTCAGGCAAGATACAAACAATTTATTTAAACGAAAATGAACAAGCAATCACTTAGCTTCAAAAACTTTAGGGCAAGACAGGCATTGATATCTTGTGCTAAAGTGAGGCAAGCAGAGAGTCAGAGATAGTATGCGCACACACACAAACACACACACACACACACACACACACACACACACAGAGAAACACACACACACACAGAGAATTAGAGAGATGAGCTGAGCTCTTGTCAGAACAAGCACCTTTACTGTAATCACTGTCCTTTCTTTGTTGACACTGTCTCCGCCCACCCTACCCCTTCACCCCCCAAGCTCATCCCCTCTCTCCACATGTGCTTGAGACTGTTGTAGTAATGGTCATTTATTCCCTGAATCATTATTGATACCTCCAGAGTCTTACTACAATGTCAGAACCATCAGCATAATGATGACAGACATTAAAACTAAAACATCACACACACACACACACACACACATGTACACATGCATACACACACACACACACACACACACACACACACACACACACACACACGCACATATGCTCACACACATGCACACACACATACGTCTATTACAAAATGCTTTAACACAAACACAAAAAGTGCACATTAGGAGTTGGAGAAGTGAAAATGCCACTGAACCCATCAAGTACACCCTCCCCCCCCCCCCCTCCCCTGCAGCCCCCTTCCCTCCCTCAACCCTGCCAAGTGTCAGCTTTTTTCTCTCCCCTTGCTTTTCCTTGCTGACCTGGAGCCATTGCACACCGCATTTCAAGAATCCTGAATATAGTAGCATACTTTTCAAGTAGTCAAGGGTGGCCGGTTCACAGAAGGAGAGGGACAAAAAAATTCCAATAAATTCATCAAATAAAAGGCACACACAAACATGTAACCACACTCAGCAGTGTGTGGCATATCTGAAGCACATGCACTGATTATTTGTCTTCTTCTTTCTTTTAACTTTGTTAAAGCATCAGCCATCATAATTTTGATGATTCTGATGAAAATAATTGGAGGGTTTCCAGAGAGATTCGGGTAATAGCTGCCCAGATGGTCAGCCATATATGGAAAGGGTGGTAAGACTTTGGGTGCAATGGGGTGGGGAAGGGCTGCGAGAAAGTTGTGGGGTGAGTCACTGGGTAATGGGACTGGAGGATAGTTTTTCGTATAGAAGGTATGGGGAAGGGGACGGACTAGACCCAGCATTTGAAGACTACCACTGACATTGATGTTACTACTGCCTCTGGTGGAGGACAGTGCCAGATTTTCAAACTTCTCAAAGTGTTTGATTTTGCTAATGAGAAAGATGCAAGTTTCATGGTATGTCTGTCTAGTTTGTCTCGTTAGCTGAAATTGAAAACACACTCACAGTTTGACACGTTAGAACGCACTCACAACACGCGCAGTAGCGCGCGCGCCACGTGCTTTAATCTGCGACCTAGTACCTTGGCAGAACACTAAATGACATTGACATTGCAAAATGTGTTCATGATTGCATGCTCTATAGGCACAGATACACTGTGGTCTAAACAATGATCTCGAATTGCCATAATGCTGATTACGATTACTGTATCTTTTCTATCTTTTCTAAGTAAGCCAAATGTGGATTCCCCCCCCCCCCCCCCCCCCCCCCCAAAAAAAAAAAAAAAAAAAAAAAAATTGACTTGGAGTCTTGAGTCATACTCGATAACTAATTCACACCTCATCAATTATTCTGTCAGATTGTGTTCATTATAACAAAAATCGATTATCTGTAATGATTAAAAACGAATCAAGGGCTGGAAGATTAGAAACTTGCCATTGAAACAAAAAGCTCTGCTTCATCGACTGAGAACATGAGTAAGACTGTGTCCAAAGGGAGTGCATTCGGCTAGGCTAGTTCCACAAAGTTACTGGCTATACACACAAAAATCATTGAGCCAAGGCCTTACTTAACGAGTCGGGTATTTATAGACTAGCACTATTAGATAGTTTTGAGTATGCTTATTGTGTCTGAAAGTTGATTTAACTTCTTTTCTTTTATATGCCCATCGAGGTACATGCCAGGTGGTTCCAAGCACACAGATTAAAATGAAAGGAATGGGACTATTTGGGGAACCACCTCTCACAAAGAGAGGGTCACAGGTAAATAATGAAAACCATTTCTATAGCACTCATTCTAACAATGTAAGCTACAGAGTACTTTACAAGTTTTAACAAATCAATATCTAAAATGTATGCAGGACACACACACACACACACACACACACACACACACACACACACACACACACACACACACACACACACACACACACACACACACACACACACACACACACAGACACACTGTACACAATGTCACGTACATATACACATACACTACAAACACAGTGATCAGCTCATCGTCGTACACAAGCAAAGTGTGCAAGTGACATGTAATAGTTTAGTAATGTTTCAGGTGGTATTCTGCGACTGGCGTTTAAGCAGATAGGTTTTAGGCGCAGACTTGAAAGTCAGGAAGGAAGGGGCATGACGTATATGGAATATATGTAGTAAATTCCAGAGTATTGCTGCAGAAAATGAGAATGCTCTTGAACTGTGCTGCTTTCGGTTATATGAGGATTTTTTTTTATTATAATGTGGTCATCAAAGGGAGAACGAAGGGAATGTGTAGGACTATATATTTCGAAGAGGTCACAGGGATAGGCAGGCACTTCACCTGTGATAATCTTATAACAAAGACATGTAGACTTATACTGAATCTTGTGCTCGATTTTGGGCCAGTGTAATTTCTTCAAGAGATACAAAGTATGAAGTTGTTTTGGTGCCTTGTAGATAAGGCGAGTGGCTGAATCTTTAACACGTTGTAGTGGCTGTAGTGAGGCTGCAGGTACACCAAGGAGAAAAGCTTTACTATAATCTGATCTGGACAGTATGCAGGAAGACACCAACGTCTTCGTGGCCTGTTCTGTAAGGAATGGTCTGATAGAGCTGATGCGACGGAGTTCAAGAAAGGATGCTTGTAAGATTTTGCTATGTGAATGTCAAGGCATGACATGAGACATCAGGTAAGGGGTTTCTCATGTATTTTTAGATTGTGAATGATTTCGTAGGAAGAAATTTCTAAAAACAAGTGAAATGATTGGTGTCCTTTTTTTTTTTCCCCACTTGATCTTTGATTAGTTTTATATCAGCTTACATGGATTATTTAGTGATTTGGAGCAAAATCCTGATTGTAGTGTATGGCCTGTACTTGAATTTTGACGTTTTTCCATTTCATTTAAAACTACATTAGACCATCCTTATCAGGTTTGAGTAGAAACCTCCAAATAATTGAGGCTAGATACAGTGATGGCACCTTGGTGGTGGTGGTGGTGGTGGTGGTGGTGGTGGTGGTGGTGGTTGTGTGTGTGTGTGTGTGTGTGTGTGTGTGTGTGTGTGTGTGTGTGTGTGTGTGTGTGTTTAATACTGGCTGTTTCTTTCCCTTTTCACAATTACTCATATTTAGTTTCTCATTAAGTTATATTTGGTTATATAAAAAAAAAACTATGTGATTCTTTCTTGGCTTTTGTTTTTTTCATAGAGAGACTCTCTCTCTCTCTCTCTCTCTCTCTCTCTCTCTCTCTCTCTCTCTCACACACACACACACACACACACACACACACACACACACACACACACACACACACACACACACACACACACATTGTTTTCTCCTTCCCTTCTCACCTTCTTGAAAACTGTAATATCTTAATGACTTTTGAGCAGTCCAGCAGAGGTGAGTGGTAGAAACAACAGTAAATGGTAGGAGTAGGAAAGAATGGTGTGGGGTATATGGGTAGAAGGAGGATGGGATGTTCGGTTTAACAAGTTGTATATATGGTTCAGATTAATATGTAGTATGTCTCGTAAGCTGTCCATTCATTTATGTTTTTCTGGGGTGCAGATGATCAACAAGCTGCAAAGAAGTCTTTGAGTCAGAATATGCTCATGTTAGTGTGTGTGTGTGTGTGTGTGTGTGTGTGTGTGCGGGCGTGTGCATGCATGCGCGTGTGTGCATGGGTGCATGCGTGTGTGTGTGTGTCTGTGTGCATGTGTGCGTGCATGCATGTACGTATTGTGGTGGTGGTTCTGGTGGTGGTAGTGGGCACACATGTGTGTGTGTGTGTGTGTGTGTGTGTGTGTGTGTGTGTGTGTGTGTGTGTTACTGAATGTGCATTTCTCCTTGTCTGTTCCCACCTCCCACATCCCACTTCTTATCCAGTCCTTTCTCCCCTTTCCCCTCCCACCCCACTCTCCATTATGCTCTCCACTCTTTTTTTCCACTTTTTCTCTCCTATCAACAACTCCTGCACTCTTTTTTCTGTTTTGAAATGCAAATTTCGGTTCAACATACACACGCACACACACATGCACTGACTCAGGCTGTAATCAGCAAAGAATGATTTTCAATCAACATTGCTATAAAACTAAATTTGTACTTTACTGGTATTAATACACTGGTCATAAAATGCCCAATGTGTGAAAAAAAAAAAAAATGATTCTGTAACAAAAGTCATGTCCTAAACGGGTTGGGCTTGGAGAAAAAGATCATATCTGAAATAAGGGTACGCTTTCATAAGAAGAGAAATGAACATATATGACGGTACTTCCCAGTAAACTTGAGCAGCTGTCCATTGGATATGAATATTGATGTTTAAATACACTTTTTGAGTTGTGTTTCATTGCTCAAAGGGAGACAACCAACTATCAGTGTAGTGGTTTCACTGCATTCCCATTATATGTGCACAAACTGCTTGTAATATTAATCAGAGCAGGTCATTGTGTATACAGTTGGACCGAATTTTTTGTCTGATATTTTTTCTTTCACTTGTGGGGATCCCAAGAATTTTCAGAGTTTGAAACTGACTTATCATCATGAAAAAATGACTTTTTAGGTGGGTATTTTGAGTGGAACACGTTTTGACCATAGACAGACACACAGACAGATAGACAGACAGACACGCACACAGACAGCATTTCTTTGTTCCCATTGTAAAGTACTCCTGTTCTATAAGAATGGGAGTACAATGAAAAATGAAAGGTCATTTACAGCACTCTTAATACACTCTTTCCAGCCTGTACTTATCATGACCAGACTGTGTTTAAGAAATGTAAGTAAAAAGTTGTTGTCAAGTGCTTCTGCAGCCAGTGTCATTTGAATGCAGGCAAAAATTGCAAACAGGCATTTATATGCTCTCACAAAGATAATAGTAGGTGTTTTCAAAGAACTCACTGACGCATGCTAAGTGTGTGGGTGTCATGTAAACTGTTCATTTGAGTTGGAAATTGATTGAAGTTTTTTGATGTGGGCATTAGTTCTTTGATAGGTTCAGAGGAAAGTTGTGTACTGGCTGCACACAACAGTTAAATGCATCACTGCCTTGCTTAAAGGACTGGAGTATCTATTGACAGGCACAATTAGATTGTTTTGACATTAAAATGAAATGAATGGGACTATTGTAGGGAAACCACCTGGCACAAAGATAGGATCAAGTGGGATTGTGAAAGCCGGACATGTAACATCAGGTAAGGGGTAGCTCATGTCTTTCTAGATTGTGAACGATTTAATTGGGTGAAATCCCTAAAAAACAAGTGAAATGATTGGTATGGGTTGTTCATTTGATGTCTTATCAGTTTAAAGTCATTTTTTTTTTAAATACTAAAATATATGCTACGCCTCAACACGCTTACATGGATTACATAGGCTAATGATTTTGAGCAAAATCCTAATTGTGGCGTGTGGCCAATGGATCATCGGCGTTGAAAATGAGGCCATCATCCGCCATATTTGTTGTGTCTTAATGGCAACATTGAGGACACGTAGGGAGAGAAAAACGCGGACAAATTCATTAAATTCGTAACTTAGCCAGTATGTTTCCAGTTACACCTCAAGGTAAGTCTGTAGCATATTTTTGTGTAGAAGTAATTATTTATCAGGCGAAAATATGGAAGTACACAGTGTTTATTAGAGTTACGCACTGTACATTGATCTTTGCCTGTGCGGGTTTCCTTCTGAACAATGAAGATGCAACCCGCTCCCACGTCGTGACCCACGTCACTTTCGATTATTTTCAGTTTGTTGAACTCCAAATCTATGTAAAACAAAGCCCTTATGAACCGTCACTGCATATATCATTATATTATTGTTCTTATGTTTGTGTTCCAAACATCAGATCAATGTGAACGGCGTTTTGACCGAAAGTCACTTTTAGATAGGAAGAGTTCTCCCCTCTTGGCTATGCAAACAAGCACAGGAAATGACTGCCGACCTGCTAGACTCGTGGTCATTGTCATAGTGTATTATAAACCAGCATATCACGCTTTGACAGATATCATATTTTAGTATATTTTAGTAATCAGTGAAATAAATTAAGTTTAATTTGCAGACTCCGATTCACAGTTTGGCGGTTTGTGCACATCATGACGTGAAATTAAGCGAGGAATAGGTCTGGCGGTTTGTGCACATCATGACATGAAAAAGAGCGAGGAATAGGTAAAATGTTGCCCCTGAGTTCTGATATTTTAATTGCCAGCTTACTTTCTTTCTTCTTTTCTGGCAGCTTTCCATAATGTTCCCAGCCATTATCATGAGTACTGATCATGTTCATATTAAAAGATATAATGATCATTCATGCATTTTGAGTATTGACTGACTTAAACCCCATTACAACTATACTAGGCTTGAACACGGTTCATGAAATCATAAAACTGCAGTCATATTTCATGACTGTTATATGATGACTGTGTGAGTGAGTCTGTCTTGTTTTATATAATTGAAAAGATGTGATTATGAATTATATAATAGGTTGACAGCAACGCCAGTAACTTGCAAGTGGCAAAACATGATCTTCTAAGATTTAGCCACAAGACAAGATAAAAAAAGAGTTTATTCCTCCTTGAAAAAGAAATTGTGCAATTTTTTTTAAGCGCAGTTTACACCTCCATGATCGTGTTGGTCATGAAGCTATGCATGATGCAGATCCATTCATCCAGTATGTAGCATTGTATGATCTAGGCTGCCCAGCACAATCACTTCATTTCGTATCATCCATATACAGATAGATCTGCTAAAGGTACTAAGCCATACTTTCTTCTATAAATGTTTATCAGATGCACGTTTTCGCAGTGATTCACTGATAAGTATTCGCTTAAAGTTCAGAAGTTCAGCTAGACTGGTACATGCCTGTTTCTAGCATGAAATTTTACCCTGTACAAGTAATTTTACTAATTGATAAGAATTACTTATACAGGTTGAGCCTCTGGTGTGGTTTTATCTTGGGCAAGTTGCAAGTTATAGATCCCGTCTCAAAATTCTGTCATGATTATTATGCTTTTTCTTTCTACTGCTGAAAAGGCAGACAGTGGCTCGCTTGAAATAAACATGGCCATGATGACTGCAGCATTGTTTTTCTCGCTCAGCCTTCATTTCCACTCCAGCCGAAGGAGGAGGCCTGAGTGGAGGCTCTTTGACATGATGTCTTGCTGTATTGTCAATATTTCACTCATTGGAGGAGGAGGAAAGAAAAGGGGTGAAGGGAGGCTATATACAGAGAGAACTTGTAAACCTGTGGCTGTGAAGTTTTCTTCTTCAAAATTTTTACAGTGTCTGGTTTCATCTGTATTGGACTGTAGTTTTGTTAACTAAAAAACCTCTTGCATGAGCAGACATGTAGAACTAAGCAACCTTTCACAGCAGGACTACTGTTGTAAGTGCTACTGCTAGATCTACTCAGTGATCCAAAGTTACAGCATTTGAAACTGAAGACCTTGCAGGAAGCAGGGGTGAATACTTTTCAGCCATCTCCACCGTCTCCATCATCATGGTTTGTTGTTGGTTTTTTTTTTTTTTTATCTCGCCATTACGAATTATTTTTCTCGAAAAAAAAAAAAAAAAGCATGGAAACAGTCAAACTGCTAAAATTACAAATTTGTTCTTTGCTGAAAACGGCAAAATTCTTATTCTGCATTTGTTTTGTCATTCATTAACATACCATTGAGTGAAAGTCCAGGTGCGAGTATTCCATTATCAAAAAAGAAAGAGAAAACAAAGGTTTGCGAACTGACACGCATACTGGTTGGAAAATGAGGTGCTTAAAGACAGGGTCGGTTGCGTGATCTGAAGACAAGACAGACAACAAATTTGAAACATTTTGTATACCATGTTGAAAACATGCCTTAATATTTAAGTGTTAACCTGATAACGAGTCAAATTTTGTTGCAATTCATTCAATCACATCAGTAATCAAATGTCCCGGTGACCAAAATATGTAATCATAAGAACTCACAATCATCAAGTTGATTTTATTACTGCCTGGAGGGAAATTTTACCTTTGAAGACCATGTTTATGCATACCCGCAAATGAGACTTCGTCTTCCTGTCTCTCTCATGTACCCCCACCCCACACACACACACCCACACCCACACAAACACACACACCATTCCCAAAAATCGTTGATACAAGAAAGTGAGTTGCGTTTAAACCTTTTCAGACTTGTTTGCCAAACCCAAATCAGGCCAGTGCCTGGGCTGCCTAAACGGTGTGTACACCGTGACACAGCCAAAATAAGGATCCAAAAATTCTTATGCTGTGACAATGCACAGCATTCAGAAGGAAGCTGTACAAGGGAGATGAGTATGAAAACATGGCCAAAATTGAACATGATTGGACTTGTTGAAGAATTTGGACCACATTTTATGAGTCCAATTACCCTTGAATTACCTGGTAAAGTTACTTAAGGCCAGAATGACCACCGAAAGACTACTGTGAAAGTGATGCCTTTAGCAGTAAACTAGTTTCCATCTATACTGAAAAAAACAACAACAAACAAACAAACAAAAACAAGGACTGGATGGGTTTCATAAGTTTCACAAACTGTCAAAGTGTTACTTTGTCAAGGAAGGCAGGCAGTGAAGAGAACAAATTTCCATGCGACTTCTTACCTGGCTGATTGTGGTCATGAACTGACTGATCTTCCATTTGACTTGGTCAGCTGGTGTTTCCTTCAATAAATGATACAAGTAGTTGGAAGTTCATGCATCAAGATGCGTGCCAAATACATGTCGGGGGGGGGGGGGGGGGGGGGGGGGGGGGGGAGATTGAAGCAAGAAAAAGAAGGGAAAAAAGGCACCAACAAGAAGACTTCCTTCCTCCCCACCTTCTTTCCCCCCTCCAGCTTGACAAAATTGAAAAGCATCAGGCTGTGGCTTCTGTGTGCGTGAGTGTCAGAAGGTGAGTAGTGGGAGATGTGCTGAAAATCAAACTCTGCCTCATTTCTGAACCAACAATCCTGAGAAGACTTCTTGCCGAAGGTAATCCAAAATCATGAAGAAGGCGCTGTGCCCGTTGTGTGGGACATGAGTTGACTGAAAGATTATTTCGTTTGAAATATTCATGTAGTTTTCAAATACATTTGTTATTGCCTGTGTGTGTGTGCGTGTGTATTTTGTTTGTTTTTTTTCCCCATGATATGTGCAGTTTAATAAGATTGCAGCTATGAATTATTCACATGCTCAAATTGTTAAGGTGTCAAGATTTGGTGTGTGCGTGCAATGCTGAGAAATGAGTGGTTGTTAATGTTATTGATGGTATTTTGAAAATAAAATGATATGTGATACTGTGTGAGTGCATCACAATGCTTGTTGACCTGTGTATGAACTCATGGTGATTCACTTACACAAGTCTGTCTATGGTGTGAGTTTTTATGTTCTCTCTTGTTTCTACCTGTTTTTCTCCCTTGTATGTTTTCTACACTGTTCTGATAGTATTTTGGACTTTGTATTATTTGGTGTTTAGAACAGAAGGCTGAAACTGTGATAAGTGATAACAAAATCTTATTAAGAATTGTTTTCTTAAAAACAAAATGTTAAAATTACTCATGAGTTACAGTACATGAGTAATTTGTTGGTCAAAGATGCACTTTATAATTTCTTTGGAAAGTAATAAGCTTGAAGTAAATGCATGTGTAATGATCTATATTAACACAGGATTTTTTACTTGGTACATGTCTAAGCTTGAACATGATCTTAATACTTTTTTTTTTACTCACAGTATGCTTTTTGAACTGTCCATTGTATATGACTAACAATGAGTATGCACCGTGTATTCATATAAAGCTATTCAGAAAGCATTTATAATACTACTTCTTGGGCGTTTTCATTTTATACATGTTAAAGACAACAGGAAGCAGATGTAAAGTCGGTTTTTTAACGTCAGTAGTTCATAGATTTATCTTAATGGCAGTTTTGCAGTAGGATTTGATATTGTGCTTTTGTACATTTCAAAATCACTCTTTCTTTCTTTCTTTCTTTACAGTCTTGTAACTACTATATTGGTTTTATTTGTGAAACAAAGAGATTTTTTTGTCCATTTTCCTATGACTCATTGATTTGTACTTTCACACCAGCTTTTGAGATCAGTAGCTTTCACTTCATCCGAATTATGCCACACCAGGTTTAAAATAAACATTGAAAGGACTAGTTCATTTTAGCAAGAACATGGTGACAATCCTGCATTTGCTCTGTGTTGCCGCTTTGCTTATTTTCATTTGCTGAATTGCTGTCAGAAATGTGACGTCAGGGGGGAGCGTTTGTTAGTAGTAGTAGTCCAAGGTAATAACAACAACAAAAATGAAATAGTACACATTCCAAGAAAGATTTGTGAGTAGAGAAAGATGAGCATTTATAGTGAGCTTTTGAAAAAAAATGTGTGGTTGCATTGAAATAGGTAATAATAATGTTTCGCTGCTCAAATCTCACACCGAGAGTGTGTGTATCTAACGTTCGTTAAGTCTTAGAGGCTGTGTACAAAATGGATCTCAGTTATGATTTAGTATGTGCTTTAATACTACAGACAGAAACACACGTAAACATCATATAGGTAAACGACATATGTGCACAGTTAATGAAATAATGTACAAACTCTAAAACATTTAAAGAAATTAAGAAAAAAAAATAGTCAGGAATTGAATAAGTGAAATTGATGAAGTATACAATTTATTGGTTCACAGAAGTGTATCTCATAGTGAACAGTATAGGAAAAAGATGCCCATGACATGAGAGGAGATGGTTTAGACTCCAGAGTATGCTGGGATATCCGTTTCTAATTTGGTGAGCTCATGCCAGGGTGTTTTAGGCTTGACAGATTTATGGGATAGGCTGTAGGATATGGTGACTATTTCATGTCAGGCGTAAGACACCCACCCTGAGTGTCTGTGCAGTTTTAAAGGAACAGGAACTATGGAAACAATCTTAAAGTACGTGACTCAAGCTGCAGGCAGTGTCTCCATTGGAGGGTGTGACCGCAGAGTAGCCTCACGCTGGTGGTTTATTGATAAAGTTTAACTGGGGCAGGCCAGTGTAGAGGGGTTGGAATCAGCAGTTTCAGAATAATGCTGCTTAGATGAAAACAAAAGGCGTGGAAGGTATTTTTTTAAAAAGACTTGTTTTGAATGAGTCTTTTTTTTCCCCTTGCTCCCTGCCTCAGTTGAAAGTGTTAGTTTCCATCATCCACATGCTGTTGTTGGTATAACTATAATGATTTATTTTGAATGCAGAGTACAGGAGTGTGGACAGAAAAATGGAAAAGACTTGTTATTGTTTCTTGGAAGAAAAATGTATTCATGCATCGGTTTTAGGTGTTCATTCCTTTTGTCTTGATAATGATTCAAGCCTTGGATAGCTCGTAGTTATGTACTTGCTTTTTAGTTTGCTGTCAGGACTCCAGACAAAATACCCTGTGCTTGCTTCTAACCAGATGTCGACATTTCCCTGCTGACACAACTGGAGCATGGCACAGTTTTTTTTTTGTTTGTTTGTTTTTTTTTCAATATTTTTTTTACCCTTTGGTCTGCTCTTCTGGTTTTTTTTCATAAGTGTAGGAAAGTGATCTTCAAGACAAGTAGAGTTTAACTGAAGCTTTTCTTGACTAACACTCACTCATATCATCGTACATTTGCACAGTTGGCACATTTGGGAGCATGGTTGGTAGCTGCCCAGTATCAGATGTAACGACCACAGTGCACTTTCTACCATTCTTGCTTGCAGGCATTCTAGCATACAGAATAAGTTAAGAATGAGACGTTCAGTGCTGCTTTAAAGTAAGTTTCCTTCAAGGGAAAAAAAAAAGGGAATCGAAATAGAATAATGATATAAAGACCAAGTATATCAATCAGAGGGAAGGCTGTATCAAATTCATAGAGATAAACAAGGAAACAAACAAAATGAAGTAGGATGCACATAGGTGAATTGAAAATATAGTAGCTTAGTGAAGTTGTCTTACTCTTTCGTGTGCAAGTTATTCTTGTGTGATTTGATTTTCGTGTTAAAATTAGCCTGTATTTATTTTAAAACTACCTTAGATATAACGACATTAGGTGGGGGAAGAATGACAGGTCAAAGGCTAAGAAACGTTTTACTTTTACTTTCTTTGGTTTTATTAGTCATGAGAATACATCTGTCCATTTGTCTTTAGACTCGGTCTTATGTAAGAGGCACTGCATGAAACACGTCATGCATTATTCTATTAGATGATATTGAAAGTAAACTCGTGCAAAGTCATTTGACCAGTACTTCAAAGGCAGCCTTGCACAAGAATGAGTGCACCCACCCCTCCACCCTGTCCCCAGCCCTCACCATCCATTTCCTCGCCCCTTCCTTTTTCTGTCACTCGGTTGTCCTACCACCAGACCCTCTGCCTTCTTTGTCAACACAGACACATACACACATGCACATGCACATACTCATGCTGGATCATACTTGTTTGGTGGGGAAGAGGAAGGGCATTAAGAACATGAATAGATGTTAGAAATTTCAGTCTACAGTTTTCATGATTGGATTGTAGAATAAGATCGTATGTACATCTTATTGTTTCACAAAGACATCTGAGGTTTGACTGGCAAAAAAAAATGATAGATGTGAAGTTTTATTTCATCTTTAAGATTCAGATGAGCCTGTGTGTGATCTCCCTGCAGCATCTGTGACTGTGCAGAGCTGCATGCTTGGCAAATCTATAAGTTCTTTTAACTTCCGTTGTCTTTTTTGTTGCAATGATGCTGAAAGGTTAGATGGTCTTTTTAGTTTGTCCTTCGACATAATCAATAAACATATTTGAGGATTTGGAGGAATGTCAGATCATTGGATTTCTGAATACCTACAGAGTTTGTAATTCCTCTGTAAAGTTCATACACAGGCACACCATTGACGTTTCTGCCAGTGTGAGTGTTCTAAGTTTTACTATTGCCTCATCTGACTTGACCCTCCCCTTGTCCCTGCAGTCCTCTCCCTAAAGTAAAAAAGAAGTTAATTTTTTTTTTTAATTGCAATTTTTTTTTTTTTTTTTTAGTTTGTTAATAATTTCATGGTGACTTTATTATTCTTTGTTGATTAATCATCTGCTAACTCAGAGGTAAACTCTGTTTCGTTATGTTGTAATTAACTCAGCCAGTTTAGCTATTTTATCAACTTAGATTTCATCCATTTACAGTGAAATCTGCAGAAAGATAAAGTATAGGTAACTTCATGTTTGCGCAGGCTATACACGATGAATGCGACATTATGAACTCAGAAGTAAGAAAATTGTGGTTTTGACACTTGCTTCACAACAGAAATATGCCCAGCCCCCAAAACTCAGGATGCTTTCGCCATCCCTAAATATTTAGTGGGAAGGGGGATGGGCATTGTGGGGATAGCAGAAATCCCTCAAAAGAGATGAAATGACCTCATATTGTAGTTATGAACAAAATCACAAGCTTCCCATTCTTACTGGTTAGGTGGAATAAGTTGGATATCTTCGCACCACTGCACAGTACTAATCGAGCCCTTGCCATGGCAAAAGGAACTTTGATCTGAAATTGAATGCAATATCTAAGTTCTTGTTGTGACAGAGTGAAGTTATGAACACAGGTTGTTGACTCTTTTGGAAATATGGTCATTCAAATTTTAAAAAAAAAAAAAAAAAAAAAAAAGAAGATGCGTATACTCCATTCCATACTTTTGAAATGTAAATTTGCAAAGAAAGAACAGTATTTTTCGTTAATGATAGGAAAAATTATATTTTAGGATAATTCATATTTTTTTTAATTTTAGGAGCTTTCGTTTTATTCAGATCAAATGATTGTCTGCGTGTTGTTGCCATTTCAAAAGGAAATGTTATCAAATTTTGGTACCTTTAGCTGCATAATTTGTTGTGTGGTATTAGTAAAAGAAAATGTTTTCAAAGTCATGAACTGTTAACGTTACGGCATTCCTTCTTTATGTTTATTGCAGAAAGAAAATTCATTCAGTGCCAGTGTAAAGGAGGAAGAATACTACTATCATATACAGATAAACTAATCATACCTGTGTAAACTGAAAAACACTCAGTTTTGTTTGACTGTGAAGTCATGAACACTTGTTAAATTCCATTTTCAAAATGGTTAACAAGGACAAAAATGACTGAATATTCACAATAGCCTTTGTTTTAGCCTCTAATCAGCGTACCATTCAGCAGTGTTGAACACTGAAATTACTAACTTTAAATGAATCTTCTATGTTACAAAAAAGGATACATTTTCATGCTTAAGGCTGTACATGTAATATGAACTATGAATTGGTTACACATATCAAGTATGTTCAGAGTCAGTTCATAGGTCTGTCCAGATAGTTCAGTAAAACTCACCAGATGCCTGCCTTCCTGTTACAATTTTACATTGTACTTTTCATGAGATATATGCCCAGCTTCATAAAGCTGGAGTTATTAAGTAAAATAATTTTCCTTTGCTGTTTGATTGAAGTTACCACTTTATAAATGAGTAGCGAAGTTACCACTTTATAAATGAGTAGCGAAGTTACCACTTTATAAATGAGTAGCGTAACATCAGTAGAACTTGAGGTGAGATTCAGAGCAGTATGGTGTGCTGTGCCAATATGAAATAACACTTCTTGTACTTTCCAAGTTGCTATTAGTATTAACTATTATTGATAGTAATTTACTAATTTTGAATATAAACTTTTCAATCACATTACATTTCATACTTTATTACAGTGTTAATGAAATATGATAGGTGAATAGAGGAGTGATACCATCAGAAATGAAATTTATTAGAAAATTAAGCATTGTAACCCTTACTTTATGCATTATGAAAGACTTCTGCAAGTCTCGCCTGTGGGTTTTTGTTTTTTTTTGTTTGTTTATTTTTTTTTTTTAACTGTTCTGTGGCAAAGGGAAAAAAACAGTCAGAAGTGATTGCTCATTGAAATTTGTGGTTCTGTGTCAAACTGTCACAAGATGAACTCCAGACAAAATGTTTGTTTTGCCATACTTTTATACACTTTGCATGATGTAATAAACAAATCAAGAAGGTACTGTTGAGGGGTACTGACCAAAACTGCGTGTCTGAAAGGGAATAAAGAAGGCAGATACACAATATGATGATCATGTAATATCGCAGGATGGATCAAAAAGTTCTTAGCCACACCCAGGAAGAAAAAGTAAGAATGGTTTGTGCATTACATCAAATTGTGATCTCTAAACAAGAGTTCTCAGCTGATCACAAATGGAAGGATTTGATTGTACTGTTTGGAGCACTTTGAGGTCTTCTGCTACAACCAGATCAAGCAACATGGTTCGAGGTGATCGATGTAGAGAGGTTTTGTATTATTCTTGGATTTGAGAAGTCATGTTAGTTGGATGTAGATCAGTCATGTCAGGAGCTGAATTGTGATTTTGCGGAGACTTGCTCAGCCTTTTTTTTTTTTTTTTTTTTCAAGAGTTTCTTCTTCTTTTCAGCTGTGTTCAGTCCTCTTATTGCTACAGTAGCTGCATGGCTACTGCAGTCAGAATGCCACAGTCACTGTTTGGCACTGTGAGCTTTCTGTTGTTCAGATTTTGTTTTAGTACGTTTCTTATTTCTAGGTTTCCTGTCATATTTGAATAATAATGACATAAATTTGAGTTGCATCGTCATTTTTGTGATGTAGAAATATATTACTTTTAATCTAGAGGTTCAGTGAGCTGTATTATCCTTAGAATAGTGTGTAAATGATTACAATTGGTCTAGAGATTCAGAAGTTACAGCCTTGCAAATCTGATGCCCCATAGCAGCTCTGCTGTGCAGCTAGCTTTCGGCTGCTGGCAGTGTGGGATAGCTGGCATTGAAGGCATTAACTAGACAAGTAGATTTATATTCATGTGTAATTTTCTGTATGGGCACTGGAGACCTGGATACAGGTCTGTGTGTAGTGGTCATTTTGAACGCGAGACTGATTTTTGGAAGTTGAATGGTTCTGCCTGGGACTCTCAAAAGTTATTTCTTTGGTCTGGTATGGATTAGTCGTGTCAAGACAGAGTATTCAACATCATGTAAGGGCACATGATTCAAATTGCCTGAACTTGCTAAAACCTGAATCCAGTCATTTTCAGGAAGGTGGAGGCAATATATAGGCACTTTGCCAGAATAAAAAGCTGAGGGGAAAAAAAATCACAACTTGAACATGAATTATTTGTGTCAAAATGCCACATTCTGTCAGTGTCAGACTTTTTTCTTTTCTTTAAGATCTTGTGCTCTTGTTTGTGCTCCTGGGCAAGCCAACAGTATGGAGCAAGAAGATGCCCCTGTTCTATAGGGAAGCTAATTCCCATGCTTTTTTTTCCTTCCAACAATGGCATAAGGGCTGATGATGGAATATTCTCAAGTACTGCACTTCATATTGTTTGGCGGAATCACTTTGTTGTTTTGTGTTTTACTTGGTGGTATCTATTAGTGGTTTCGATGAGTTCTCCAAGAGCGTGCTTCAAACATTGTTCCATAGTTATGGGTAAGCATTCACCAGTGAAAATCCACTGCTATACTGGATGTTCAGATATGTACTTGCAGTAATACTCCCACCTTTTTTTTTCTCCTTGTTTTCAGTCTCGGTATTTTCATCCCATGGATGGATTTGAAGAATGCACTTGGTGGCACCATGTCTTATTGGACCCTGGAACTTCAGAACTGGAGCTAAGGCTCATTCTGTTATTTTCACAGTGTCTGGCAGTTTGTTTGCCATGGCTTAAATCGAGCTCACCTGATACAAAGTGCCTTTTTTATCGTGGCTTTGTGCTTTTATGCTCTGCTGCTGCTGACTGTCAGTTCAGTGGTACTGTTGAGTCTTGTTGGTTATTTCATCGCTTGTACTGACACATTCTGTCTGATTTTTCCCTGAAAACGAGTAGTATGCGTCTGTTACTTGTTGTCATTCTTACCTGTTGGATCAGACTGGAATGCAGTCAAGTCGCATTTCCCATTCTCAGGTGCTAGAAAGGGTCAAGCTACCAGTGGAGGAAACATAACATGCCACTATGCCAGCTGACCCATCTGGCCAAGTTCTGATTTCGTGAGGTGCTGTCATTGTGAGCCTCTTAGTGTTGAGGGTTTGTTTCATCCCAAACAATTGACCCTATACACCACATATCTGTGGAAAGGTATACCTGGAATTGCTCAGTGAAGTCCATCCCTGTTGAGAATTCCTCTGTTTCGGGACTTCTTTTCCTAGAACATTTTCATCTTGGTCAGTACTAGTAGCACGTTTGCCTCTCGGTGAAGATTTCCTCCTGCCCATTTCAGTGATTTCTAGAAGTCTTGATCAAGAGCTTTTGTTGCCTGAATGACTTTTTTGATCCGAGATATTAATGCTTTTTTGGCGAGTCGAGACCTTTATGATCCATCCTTGTATTCAGGTTTTAATAAAACTGGGGGGGAAAAAAAACAGCTACAGCAACACACACGCATAAACATAAACAAAGAACAGCATTAAAGAGATAAAAGAAGAAAAAAAAAGAAGAAAGAAAAAAACTTACGACCGTCAATTGACTGAAGAAACGCCCCTACTTAGCTGTCATGTGTGCATGGGTGGAAGAGGAGGAGAGTGATATGTGCGTTGTAAGTCTTGTTCCTTTTGTTTCTTTTTCAAGGTGTTACTTCCTCCTTCTTGGGACAACAGCCGAATGGTAGGTATACCTGATCTGTCCCTCTCCCTCACCCCATCAGTACACTACTTCTCTGACAGTTCTTTCTCTTCTTCAGGCCAGCCACTTTATTTAATAACAGTAATCCATTCTGAACCAAAGTGGTTCTTTTCCCTTCTATATTATCTTTTAATTTTGTACATATTTATATTTTCATCCCTGAGTGTTCTTTTTGGGGACATCATTTTAGTTGTTGATTTATTGACAGCGTTTCAACTAATCTGTTGAATTAGCTTTTTCTTTAATTAATTAAACTAATGATGATTATTAGTTATTCATTTTGTGTATTTGCAAGCATTTCTTATGCAGCTGAGACAACAGATAGGTTGGTTTTTATTAATGAATTGGTGCTCTTTTTAATTGCCCACCAACTAATCTGGAAGGTGCATGTTTAATCAAGTTGAATTGACGAAATGGAAAAATGTAAAAAGTTAGGGGAGAAAATTTATCAGGACCATAACAGTCGGTAACAGCAAGTTTATTGAATAGCAAGATCAAATTCTGTGTTAGCAATCATTGAAATGAAATGGCAGTATTCACTGAAACTCTGTGAAAGTGTAGAACTTAACTACCCGAGACACAACAGTTTCAGTTCATGTGTGTAAGTGGATGGAATGAAAACGGGAAGAAATTTTTTTTCTGAATGCACACTAACAGAAAAGATCTGATTGTCAACTTTTTCCTTTGGTATTTGCAAGCATTTCTTATGCAGCTGAGACACAACAGATAGGTTTTTCCCCCCCCCCCCCCCCCCCTCCACCACCATTGACCCACCCTCTTTCCAATCCTTTGGAACTGTCTGTGAATCTACCCACCCCATTTCCATTCCATTCCCCACAGACCACTTCCATCCTTCATGCAAAAAAAAAAAAAAAAAAAAAGAAAAAAAGAAAGAAAGAAAATGGATTTTGGTTGATCACAGAAATATATTTCAGCTTGGAACATGCTCTGCATGTAGCAGTTTTTTTTTTTTTTTTTTTTTTTTTTTTTAAATGCAAAACTGTTTTGTCAGGCTGCTTGATTAAAAACGTATGTCAGTGACCAAACTGTTATAAAGTATGATATTAGGTGGGCTAGATAGTTTATGTAATTGAGGGATGAAATTCATGCCCTTTAGTTTTTCTTTGTGTTTTGTCTATCATTTAACCTAGTTGACGCTGGCTGGCTTGCCATTAATGCATCTCAGTTCTGCTTTTGCACTGCTTGGTCTTTGGTTTGCCTGGTTTAGTTGTGCTCAGTTATGCCATGTTTTTGTTGCTGTCTGCCCCCTTTATGTTTTATCTCTGAAAGTATACATATCTAATATATTGTATGTTTGCTTGTGTGTCTTGTCCATTTCCTCCTGAGTGTCAGATGTGTCTTGCCCTTGTGTGAAATATCGTAACCGTCGTGTTTTTTTTTTTTTTTTTTTTTTTTTTTTTTAAACCAATATCACCACTAGAGCTTTAGCAGATTTCTTTCTATACAGCCTTGCTGCAGAAGCATGAGGTTTCAGACACGAGTTGGAATTAAGGGCATATTTTGATGACACATTTTTTTTATATATAGGTTTGGAAGCAGACGTGCTGGGATGTGGTGGAGGGTGGTATCAGGTGACAGGGACTGGACAGCTGGGAAGGGAGAGGACCATTGAATCCAACCAGCCCTGCTTTAGTGGAAGGGACTGTAGGCTCCATAATGCTTTCCATGGAAATGTGGAAGTCTTTTCGCATTCCAGGGGGAAAAAAAAAAAAAGAAGAAAAAGGAAAGGAAAGAAGTTGGAAACATTGGTTGTTAATATATTTTTTGTTCATAGATATAAATGTATGTATGCAAATATGTACATATGTATGTGTGCATACACGCATATATGGAGAGAGAGAGGTTTGTCCAGAATTCTTCCTTTAGAGTCTTGGGCCATCAGCTGCTAGTCACACCAGGGATAAAACTTGACAGGTCACTGTTATGAAAATGATCAGACCAGAATTAAAAAAACAACAACATGAAATGAAACAGAACATTTACATCAGAGATCTCTGATGCCAAAGTTCTCATCACCGTAATTGTGAATATAGACTGCAGGACATGATTTTATGTTCAGTTCAGACATTAACAGGACTGTTGTCCTTAGGGACAAAAAGATTAAAGAATAATACTTGCTGGTTCCTAGGTCCTTGCATCTCTTCCATCAGACCCTGCCCCCATGCCACCACCGCCTTCTGCCCCCATCTCTGTCTCAGTCTTTTTCTTTATGCTTTCATCCCTCTCCTAGACATCCCTCTCAGTATTTTGTTCACTCCCTCTTTTCGTCCCTCCATATCTGACCCCTCCCTCTGTGTTTCTCTCTCTCTCTTTTCGTCCCTCCATATCTGACCCCTCCCTCTGTGTTTTTCTCTCTCTCTCTCTGTCTCTCTCCCTGTCTCTCTCTCTCTGTGTCTGTCTGTCTGTCTGTCTCTCTCTCTCTCTCTCTCTCTCTCTCTCTCTCTCTCTCTCTCTCTCTCTCTCTTCTAACACAAAAGGCACTGATAAAGTGTCTTACTCTGTAGGCTCTGTCTCTCCCCCACTCTCCCTCTGTCCTTCCCCCTCCCTTCTCTGTTTCTGCCTTCCTCTCTTTAACAGAAGAGATTGATCAGGAGAGTCCCAGTTTGCAGGCGGTGGATTTCTGAAGCTTTTCTTTCTTTTTTTTTTTTTTTTCCCTCCCATCCTCCTGTGCCTCTCATTTCCTGCCAGTTCTTGTGAACAGAACTTCATTGATTAACAAAGCTCTTGTCTGCAGGTAAAGGTTACTTGTAAGTAAACAGCATCTCTGACTGCTTCCAGTATGGTGGGGACTGTATTGATCCCTGGTTGAAGATGAGGTTGCAGGGATAAACTTGATGGAAGCACCACTGAAGGAGAGGAGGGGGGGGGGGGGGGGGGGGGATACCATTGTGCGATGTAGTTTTATGGTGTTTGATAAAGATCAGTGAAAAGGATTATGATATACATTTGTGATGTGTGCATGTGTATTTTCATTCTGTTTTGTTTACACGTTTGTTTGATATGTGTAGATGTGTGTAAATGTGTTTATGTGTCAGGATCTGTATGAACTGGTCGAAAGCATGTATTCTGTTCATTCAATAAATATCAGTATTTATCCTGACTCGCTGCTGCAGGAAAAGGTGTCGGATTGGTAATGGTGTGTAACTTCGTGAGTAGGAAAATGGCTTCAGATCCAGTTGATAGCCAGGAATACCAGAAATTCATACATTATGGTCTTGTTCAAGGTAGTGGGATGTAAAACTGTCGAGGGAAGGAATGGGTGGCCTTCAGTAATCGGCTTTAGCAGAAGAGGTGGGGGGTCAACTCATTTCCCCTTGCCTCTCCTGTGGCCATGCCTTTTGAAAGCATGAAGATTGTTGCCATCATTTTGTCTTTTATAGTGATACTACAATAGGATAGAAGAAAGTAGAACTAGAAGGAAAGTATTTCCTGACTCGGGCAATAGCAATTCTCTGATCTTCTTAAGATATTAACAGTTTTTATCAGCTGTCAGCAAAACAACTGAGTTAATGCTGGTGTGCGTTTGTCTCTGTGAAGGAGTCCTTTGATTTAATCATAATAAGAAAATGACTGTAACCTGCAGAAATGCCAAGTTTTTGCTGGGCAAGCTTTCAGTGTCCTATAGCAGTTTAACTAAGATTTATTTTCAATTGTCAGACCAACATCCTGAAAAGTTGCACAGCAGAAATTAACAGTTCTTCAGGTTTTGAAGGAAAAGAAAAGAAGAAAAAGGCCATTTTGTCAATGATAATTTTTTTCATGGATTGTAGGAAAAGAAGAAAATAAAAACCGCCACCCATGCCCTTGGGTGGCTCACCAGTCCCAACCTGAGCGCATGAATAATGAAAAGCTCTGGCAAAGACCAGCGTTTGAACAGGTCGTTTGAACAGGTCGTGGCTTGGTTCAGGGAAGGGGTAGATAGGGAGCCAAGACTTGAAGAAACAGAAATATATAGGGAGAGGGGGGCGGGGGCTCTAGGTCCGGTGATGATGGTTTGTGTGTGGTTGAAGTGCTGATAAGACGAACTGATTGTAGTGTGGAGTGTGCTGTGAGTGATGTGAACTTGACTGTCTTTTCCTCTAGAGTCTGACCAGTGTACTACAATATGTTACTGGCATTCGTAATGATGGTTCTGAAATATGTGTGGTTTTGCATGTCAAGGCAGAGTGTTATGGTGATCATTGTGTCAAGGTATTTCACTATGTTAGTTATGAAGGGGCATTTATTAGCCCATGCTACATTATTTTTGTTTGTTTGTTGTAAAATTTAAATTACGTACATTAAATGATAGTGTGTTCTGTTTATTGTGAGATTGAAAACTTGTATGTAATTTGAAGCTGAATGTTTGCTCTGCACTTGAGGATTTGTGTGCTCTGTGTGAACAGTGAAGTAATGTTTTCTCTACTTATGTGTCATGTGCCATTGCTTCCAGAGAGTTTGTTTGTTCTTGACATAACATATACAGAAAAAGAATATTCTTGTAGAATGTACATAATGATGCAGATGGATTTATTTGTTACATGTATGTTGTTTTCCCCTTCATGTGTGTCTCCCATTTTAACCTGAATGTAGGACAAAAGAAGAAGAGCTTATGATCTTTAACTTGCACATAGAATTTTGATGTATTACTTAGATTTGGCAGCTTTACACAAATATCCCATGTCATTTGAATGTGAGTGTTAAAATGTTATTTTTTATTTTTTTTTTTTTAAAACCCCATGTGATGGTTTGCTTGTGTTTTGTCCTGTGAGCAATGCTGCTGTCTGTATTCTGATGTGTCAGTTGTGTTGACCTTCATGATATGTCTGGGCTTCTGATACGGTGCCGCTGTAGCCAAGCTTCCTTTTGTGGCAAAATGACCATTGTTGCAAAGGATAAAGCCCACTACTTTTTTTTTTTTTTTTTTTGTGGCAAAAAATATTATTTTGCTGAAAGCTGCTCTCAAAAGCAAAATGAATTACTAGTGGCTGATAGAAGGCTTTGCGTGATGAAAGATAGGCTGTGTTTTTGTGTTAAAAAAAAAAAAAAATAGTCAGTGGAGTGCAGCTTGCTGAAAGCTACTCTTAAGAGTAAAATGAATTACTAGTGGCAAATAGAAGGCTTTGCATTATGGAAAGATAGGCTGTGTTTTGTGTATATAAAAAAAAAATAGTGGAGTGCAGCTTCAATCAATGGCAAGATCGGTTTGTTTTGTACCATCACAAGATATGGAGATAGTTATGGATTCTACACAAGTTTGTTGGAAAGAGAAGCTTTCTTCTGTGGAAAGTTGTGACACAGTTGTGGCAAGGTATCTTTCTTCCTTGAGAGGTCAGCATTCTTGTCAAAGGCAAAGCACTAAGTAGCAAAATAAGTTGTAAGTATTTTGTCACTAAATAGGCACTGATGGAAAGCACTGGTTTGCTACCTTTGCATACATATGTGCAGTAGAATGGCTTCATTTTGGGGGGGGGGGGGGGGGGGGGGGGGGGCAAGGTAGTTCTCGACCCAAAGTTTGACATTGTGGTAAGGTAGTACAGTGGAACATCCCCGTTATGACTAGGGAAAAAAATTAGCAAAAATAGCTCATAAGAGGGATGGGTCTTGATACAGAGAATAATCCTAAAGTATTCATAACTAGCCATGAGGAAGCATCTACACAGTAAATTAAACTGTCAGGACATGTGCATTAGACACATTGTACTTGATGTACGATAACACTCTTATAAAGTTTGTGTGTTGCTGTTACCTTTTTTTTTTTTTTTTTTTGTCTTTTTTTTTTCCTGTCCTTACAAACAGTAAAGTCCTAGTTAAGAGGCCCATCTGTGTCCTCATCTGATTTGTTGGCACTCAGCGGACAGATCAGTTTGTGAAACGCAAATTGCCGAGATTGACAGTGGGGGTGGATGGTTTACAAAACTACTTTCAAATAGCTTCATCATTGTGCTAGTAAATATTATTTCAAATTTCAGTTTTGGACAACTTCCCTGTGTCCGCTCTCTTCAAGTTTCCCATCTGTTTTCAACTGATTCTTTAACGTTAATGATATTTTAAATCTGTGTCTTTTCCAGTTTCAGTAAATTTTTATGATCAAAATTACAATAGCACCTTTCACATTTTGTCAGTTGTATTTGTAAATCTGGCTTGAGAGGTTGTAATACTGATAGGAGTTTATATAAAAATGGATGGCAATTCAGGTCACATCAGAGAGAAGTCATAATGGGGAAGGTCAGAATAGGGGAGTTCCACTGTGATTTTAGAGTTCTGATACAGTGCAATGCTTGTAGCATTGTTGGCAATATTGTGTTTATTGTGTGTGTGTGTTTTTCTTCTTTTTCCGTTTGTATTTTGAATCAAAGCTGAACAAAAAAGTGCACATTGTTGATTTTTTTTTTTTTTTTTTTTTTTTTTTAAGTGTTGGGGAGGTGGCTAAGGGAAGAGCAAAGATGACTCTTTGGTCTTTGCTTTTTGTAGAGAATTTATAGTTTGACAGATTTTCTGGATACTTTATTGCTGTTTTAATGGTGTTTGGGCTTTGTTTATTGTGTCAGTTAAGCCAGTTGTTAAATCGAAGACATCATTTGTTTCTGGTAATGTCTTTATTTTGTATGAATCCAGAATCCAGTTGTCAGTTGTTCAAGGTACTGGATGATACAATATTTCAGTCTTAAAAAAAACCCCTGTCTTTTTTAGGTAAGAGATGATGCTTCGAAGAATGTCTGCATCCTCATTTAGTGAATTTATGATTGATATATATGTATATATTATGTAAATACTATAGGGTGACGTAGGTAGAAAGGGATGGAAAACTGTAGTCTCTGATCTGATCATGAAGCCGTTCAGCCTTGATGTTATCAAAGTTGATTGATACTGTAAGATTGCTGTTCCTCTTCTTGTATTCTGGTTCAAAGTTTTGTAATGACCAGTTTCTAGTATTTGACGCAATTCCACACAGTATTGAACTGGGGAATTTTCAACTTACTCTGTATATTTTTTTTTCTGGATGATATTGGTATGAACATGGTGTGAGATCAAGAGTCAAGGATTAATGCCATGACTGTGGTGAATTTAATGGTGATTGAAAGCAGTCTGATATTGAGATGTTTCTGATCAGCAGACTTGTCTTTAAGACTGACTCTCTACTGACCCAATTCAGCTTCAATAAGAAGAGTAGAGGAGGTGATCTTAAACAGCCCATACTTCAGTGGGGGATATTGGTAACAGGACTTGTTATTGAGTGATGGCTCTTTCCTCCAGGCAAGAGAGAAATAATTATTTTTCCAGTGGAAAAAAATGGAGAGAACATTTGGCAGAAATAGAGCCAAGCTCCTTAGAAGAGACTGTAGCATTCAGCTTTGAGCAGGTGTAACAAACAGGACCCTAGTACCATGTAGGACAGTTGCTGTGAAAGGGACTCTCAGAACTGATTAATTGACAACCCTGTTGTCAATGGGGTCTGGGGACATGACACCACATTGTATTGATAGATTCTTTTCAAACGTTTTGACACAGATTTCAATTGTAGTGGAATAGTGTTTGATTCAGTATATGAATGGGGTTAGTGAGGGACAGATCTTCCTTCAGTAAAACTCTCATTTGGTGGAGACAGGAGGACCATACTGCAAACATTGAAGGAATCTGAGCAGCCGTTACAGATCAATGTGTATGTGCAATTGAGACCTGAGGTTGGTACTGTAAGCTGCATCCTTTGCAGAAGCCTTCGCAGCACTGTGCGTGCCTGCTGAAAGAGACATGAATTCCCCGCTATAGCTCCACCCTGTGCAGAAGCCTTGCAGAACTAATCTGTGTGCTGTGTGTCATGTCACGGTTTGGACTACCAGACCTTTTTTTTTTCTGTTGACATTGTTCCACGTTTTCTGTTAACAGCTGGGAGTGCGCTGTTCTAGAGAAGAGCAGGGCGTGCTGTATTGATCTGACTCAGTTTTACCTTCATTGTCGTGTGCTGCCTGCCATTGGCAAGCCCGGAGGAATATGAGATGAAGACTGACTTAACCCTTTCATCACTGAAGGCGACTGTAGTGGATGAGACTGAGCTGTTGGGTCTGTCCTTCCTTCACTCACTCTCGCCAGTTCAGTCTGTGGAGCTGCCAATCTCATAGCTATCAAGTGGCCTGGCTGGTTTCACTCCTCCAGCTGGACCACAGCTGAAACATGTCAGGATTGGAAGAGGGGGCGATCAAACTGCACATCTTCCCATCTTCACATTTTTGTTTCTGGAGGAAGGAGAGAAGGGTACACTTCTCCCATCTGAAATAAAGATTTTGTTGTTGTTGTGTTGTTGTTTTCAGACTGATCAGTTAACGTGTAGATTGTGTTGTTGGGTCAGTCAATCGTTCAGTTTCAACCGAAATTTTGTTGGAAATGACTTTCGGTTTGATGAAGAAAATTGGACATTGTTAACATTGTCACTCAGAAGTGTTTTCAGGCAGGACTCAGAAGACTGAGCAGCAATGCTGCCATGATAAGATTGCAGATCTTACATGTTGTAGAACTGCCATCTTTTGTGAAAAGTTCAGAAAGCGAAAAGCATATGTACTTTCCATTTAGTGTGTTTGAAATGGACCATTGGCAGCTCCAAGTCTGGATAGTGCTTTATAGAGTCAAGGGGGGAGAGTTGCCTTCTGTCTGTCGATCCTGTCTATGGTGTGAACCACTCAGGGTTGTGATGTTTAGAATGTAGCAATTGTATAATGAACAACTGTTGTTGCTGTGGGTACAGATGCCACCTACTTGATTGGAATAGAAATTAAGAGGTTCAGTGTATACCAGTGTTTTAAGACATGCTGTCTGTACTGTATTACAGTTCAGTGAATGTCCCCCAGGAAACGTCACTGTATGTGTGTTGGTCCATACATACATTGCACCACATCTCTAACCTTTAATGACGAAGATTTAGTTACTTTTTTTTTTTAGATTTCCTGTAGATATGTTTTTTTATGAATGAAAAACTGGTTATAGGGTGGAAAATACATGTATTTACTCCCTAGAATACTGTGTGGCAAATGTAAGGATTACAGGCCTGTGTACATAAATAGTGTTTTCTTTTTTTGCTTGCTTGCTTGTTTTAGGTGTGGGACCTTTTTCCTCCTTCCATTTTGACAGCCCTGTGTGGTAGGCTGAACTAGGATAAGAGGACTAAAATGAAACTAGACTGGTGACACCATTTACCAAATTTACAGGGGATGTAAAGGCAGAAAGGGAAGAAAAATTTGAGCCAATCACTATAGTGGGTGGTGTGGTCTCGGAATGTGACCACTGGGACCATATGGCGTGGTTGAGAGTCCTAACTCATCTTCATCAGCTGAAAGGACTGGCTACATCTTTGTTTCTTTGTTGTTTTATTTTGTTTTGTCTTTTTTTTTTTCTTGTCTAAGAGTGATGTAAGACATGTTGTTCAGCACCACCATTTGGCGTCTCAGTGTTTGTTGAGCGCAGATGAGGCCAGAATATCCGTTGTGAAAGAAAACCTCGTACAGCCCTGTTCTTCAGTCTCACTCCAGAATGGAATGCCATAGTGTTATCCAAGTTACCTCGATCTTCATTTATCTCCATGGAAGGCCCTGATACTGTGTACTATCTCAGAGAAAATGTGTACCAGATTCCCATTTAAAAAAAACAAAAAAAAAAAAAAAAAAAAAACATTGTACATCTGGCCCCCCCCCCACCTCTCACTTCCCTCTTCCATGTGACTATGTACATAGCCTCTGATGTTTCCCACTCTTCCTGGTGAAAGAGTACAGTTTCAGGTATTATTAAGTCTGTCTGAGATCTGTGCCCCGACTGTCTGACTCCTTGCATTCTTGACCCTGTAGTTGACTGTCAAGTAGCCCACAAAAGCATAGGAACCAACATGAAAGCTGGGGAGAGATTGGATCTCTTGTGTGTCTCTGTGTCTGGTTTATGCGGGCTGGTGACTTTTTTTTCTCCACAGATTGCAAGTGGATGACTCTTAACCTAGCCATACCCACTGCGTTAGATTTAAACCTTAGTTTGTGGGGAAAGGTATGGTTTATTTTAATGTTTTGTTTTTTGTATAGCTAGATCTGAAAGTAAGTGTTGAAAACTGTCCTTTGTAGATTCATGACATCTATTTTTCCATGAGTTAATCTCTATTATTCTGAAGGTGATTTACATCAGATTTCTTTTTTTACCCATAGCGGTCTTCTCTGTCTTATCAATTTTCAATATTTTAAATTTTGCTGTTTTGAGTTGAACACATATGATGATGATGAAAGACATTAAATCCTCCCCAGTGCACCAGAACATGGCTGGGCTGTCTGTATCATGACCAGCTTCAAGTGCATACTCCAAAATATGAGAGGGGGGGCTTCCTTTTTTTTTTTTTTTTTTTTTTTTTTTTTTTGAGTGAACTCAATAATGGCTTAATAGAGTAAATGTTGGCATTAGTGCAAGGCATTAGCCATGTTTGTATTCTTGTCAGTGTGGAAGACAGTATGTCTACAGTAAGAGTTTTGACTTTCTTTTCTTTCTGTTCCGCTTGCTTTAACAGTAACATGAGTGTCAGCAGTGAAGTTGAAAGGGTTAAACATGGAAATGCCACTTTCCCCATAGAATTGATAAGTGTGAGTCTGCCAAGAAAGTAGACCCCAACCCCCCACCCCCACCCCAAATGAAAATACACGTATCATAATGAGAGAGTTTTTATTTGTAAAGGTTGGAAGACTACTCTATAATTTTGCAGCCATATGGTACAGTTGTGTCAGGTTTGAAACTACATGTACATGGTCCTGCAGTTTTCCTGCACTGTGTCACAAGCTTGAACAAAAAAACTGTTATTTTTGTTTTCTTTGAAACTCTTTCACTGTCAATGGAATTTTACTTTTTTATGTTGTTGGCAGAAAGCTCTTGAGAGTCCATTTTTATTGCTTTATTGCTTTTGAGACTGTAAGTTGTCATTTACTTCTAGTGATCCTGTTGGACTTCTGCTTGCGTTTTTCTAACATTGATAGAAAATGTCTTTACCATGAAGTGGTTCAGAATCAAATGTAATGAACTATTTACAGGGAAACCATATACAGACCAGTAATCACATTAAGAACCTGGTGCCATGAAACATTCCAATAAGAAATCATGAGTCATGTACTACTAAGATCATGCAACAATCTTATGAAGAATAATGAATAGAATTAGATTATTCCATTCAGAATTGAGTTCTAAGAAATATACCATTATAAATAGTAACGAAATAAAATGAAATGACTAGGCGTAAAGGCAGTAAGAGAGAACACGTTCATTTCATATATTGATGATTTAATCAATTTAGCTGAGACATTTGCCATGCAACTGCTTGAATGATGATGAAAAGGAGCTGCCAGTATAGGTCCATGTGATGACTCTTGAGGCAGTTGCACCGCTCATTTTAGATGCCCCCCATCCCATCCTTCCTGACCATTTTGATTCCTCATTCACTGTTTGGTGGTGGGGTTGGAGTTTGATCTTTCAGTTTTGTTTTCTGCAAATTTTTTTACAGTAGAAGGGAGTCAGCAAGCATTTTCACCAATCAGTGGTATTTGAGTATGATAAAATTATTATTTTAATGGAGTAGATCTGTCTGGCTGTAATGATTTTGCCATTAGGGGATTAATGATTAATTTGGTTTCAAACGAATTTATAAGCATTAAGGAGTTTACGGAATTCAGAAGCGCTTTTTGGCATTGATACAATAGCATTTGAAAGGTTATTAGCTGTCTGGCTTTGCCTTGAATAGCTATCAAGGAGCTACTAGTTGTGCGTGGCTTTGTTGTGATGACTTTAAGGAGTGAAATAGCTCCCTGGTGTCAGGTTGTATTGTATCAGATTTCTGTCTACAGTATCGAAGAGAGAAAAGTCTTGCACAACTTAAAAAACTGGCACAGTATCAGGTGTAAAATCTCAACCTGTGAATTTGAAGACTAGCAGATTTATTTGTTCCATTTGTATTGCAGGAGTTAAGAAGTCTTTTCGCTGCCTGTGTGCAGTTGTTGAATGTCATGAAGCAGCGTGGTTTCAAGAAACAGCAGTGGTTTTCAGAATCAATGAGAAAGACAGTTACATTATGTAGCAGTCTTCTTAAAGCACAGCATAATCATCAGACAATGAGTGTCGTAAGGATAGTTAAGCGTCAGCCCAGGAATCAATAAAAGCAGTAGTGAGATACCCTTTGTAGCATTCGATAATGATAAGTATTTGTAATGATTTCAAGAGTCAAACAACATAGACAGACCTCTAAGTGTAAGATAATTGTGGATAGTGAGACATGTTTGGGAATCGGTGAATATGGTAATAAAAAACAGCAGTGACTCAAATCATTGTTTAAGTTTTCAGGAATCTTCAGGACAATGAAGGAGCTCCTGTAGAACCTTGTAGATGACAGTCAGTAGTTTCTTAATAATGAGACAGCTTTGTAGGATTAGATGATTATCAGTATTTTATCGATACTGAAATAGCTGATGTAGCATGAGATGTTCAAGTTCATGTTTTCTTGACAGTGAAAAAGCTTTTGTAGTATTAGATGATCATCACAATTTCCTTGACACTGAAGCGGTTATTGTAATGTAATATGATTATCAGGGTTTTTTTTTTTTCTTGACAATGAAACAGTTTTTGTAGAACTTACTATAATATCAGTATTTTTTAGGCAGTGAAACAGCTTTTTTAACATAAGATTATTATCAGTATTTCATTTACATTGAAACGGCTCTTGTGGTATAAGTTCATTATAAATATTTGTAATTCCTTCAAGAATGCAGAACAGGGACAAGTCAGTCCTTACAGCATACAAAAGAGAAAATTGTTTTTAAAGACTTAAGGAATCCAGTGCTGTGATTATAAACAGGACAGCCAGACAACCATACGACTAACGATACTTTATCATGCCTTAAAGAATCGATGGAAGGAGCAATGTGACAACCCTAGATAGTGATGTCTTCAAGGATATGTTCCAAGTGCAGTGTAGGCAGCCTTTTAGTCTAACATAGTTGTCAGTATGTTGGAGAATACTCCTGGTTTTCTCTTCACATTCTTACATTGGTGATATGTGTGTGTGTGTGTGTGTGTGTGTGTGTGTGTGTGTGTGTGTGTGTGCGTGCAAGTCCTCGCAGGCAGTATTCTTGTTGGAAGTAATGCTGTAATTCATGGAACATGAAAAAAAAAGGGGGTGGGGGGGGGGCAGTTGAACTTAGCCAGGTGCTTGGTGGCTCCTCTGCTCAGCTTTTACTGACTTGCGCCCCGAGTATTGTGCTGTGGATACAGTGAAGGATTTGAATGATAGTGTTTTTTGACTTTACACTTATCCATGGTGGAGGTTGTGGGTTCTCTGTTGAGAATTTTTTAAACTCAGGATGGTAAATAAGATAGTATGTATCTCAGTACAACTGGTAGTGGTATTGGTAACGGTTAAGGGCCTGTGCATACCACAGACATTTAGTATGGTAGGAAGCTTGGCTTCAGTGCAGTAGGCTTCACTTCAAGAAAACTGCAGGTGTAATAGACCGTATACTTATAGGTCACGTGCACACACATGGACACATGCATGCACGCGTGTGTGCACACACACACATGCGCACACACACACACACACACACACACACACACACACACACACACACACACACACACACACAAACACACAGACACTAAACAGCCATCAGAACACATGGGTAAGCAAATATGAACACAAGTCATATTAAATTTTTTTTAACTTTTCTTAACCTTTTTTTTTTTTTTAAAAGAGGAATCTAATGTGTCTGGTTCAAAGATATGAAGTTTTTTTTTTTTTTTAATTAGCAGCCTGATGGCTTCATTTCATGATTTGTAGACACACTCAGTAAATGAATGTGAAGCTCCAGAATGTCTCCTTCCACTTGCGTTTCCATGTAAGAAATGGTTTAGAAGTCGAAGTTGGCACATCTCTCTCTCTCTCTCTCTCTCTCTCTCTCTCTCTCTCTCTCTCTCTCTCTCGTCATTTTGTATTAGATTTCTTCTTCTGTAACCCTTCTTGTAGGCTTACTTAGGAGGCACATTTTCTGTGCGTATTTGGTTCTTCCTCCCTTTTAGAATGCCTCGTTAATGTAGTGGTGTGTTTGTGTATATGTGTGTGTGTGTGTGTGTGTGTGTGTGTGTGTGCATGCGAGTGTGCGTGCATGCGTACATGTGTGTGTTCTGTTTACCAGCAGTAATCTGTGACATTGAGTTATATATATATTCATTTTTACAGTAGTATGAATTCATTATATGTCTTCATCTACCTGTCATTGTACACGTGATAATATATTTTAAAACTTTTTCCCGAATCAGTTTTTTCTTTGACTCACAATTGGGCAAAGTCTCATAGGCCTCATTGTGGATACACACCTGTGTGTGTGTGTGTGCGTGTGTGTGCATGCACACTCGCGTGTGTAAAATATCTGAATCAGAATGTAATTTTGAATTAGATTTGTTATTTATTGTACGTTGCATATTTTCTGTAATGTTTTGTTTCATTGTTGCCCATGTTTTGTTCAGTGAAGCCTTTCACAATTCATTCATCTCTTTTGAAAGATACTTGAAGATTTTAAGACAACAAATGAGAAAGGTATTAGAACAGTTGTGGAGTGGTCCATACCCCGTTGACTCTCCTCTTTGAAATTTAATGAATATGTTGCAAGTGTGTCCTGTGTATGCAATGATCGATTTATTTTTGTCGACATAACTGTCAACCCACCAGAATGTGTTTTTTGTGGAATTTCACAGTTTTTTTCTTTTTTTTTTTTTTTTTTTTTTTTTTTTTTTTTTTTTTTTTTAGATTTCCAGAACTTCTGACTTTATGAGAAGATCTCTCTGCGCATAAGATATATACTTTCGTATCCCAAGTAAATGGAGGCTGCGAGTTACTTGCTTCCATAGGGTTAGGCACACAGTTACATGGCAGAACAGAAATGATGTTCATGGACTACTACGTGTGCTGGATAGTTTTTGTGTGTGTGTAATGCCATTATTGGTCAGTTTCAGCAGGCAGATTAAAAAAAAAAATAATAAAAGTCTTTGAGTAAAGAAATTTCCCCCTTCACCTTGTGGCTTCAGAGGGTGGATTTTGGAAGGTTGACAGCTGTGTGTTGCGCTGTTGCAAATTCTCCTGCTCGTTGGTGACTGTGTTAGAACCTGTCCTGGTGTCTGACAAGTTGAGGAGGGACAGCAGGTGAGAAGGGCCAGGGCAAGGTGAGAGGGGCAATACACAATACCTGTGCAGAGTTGATCATCATTTTGACTGTAAATGTGGGTCTGCTACTTATCCCATGGGGCCTTTTTAGTCTCAGCTGCAGATGTTTTGAGTTTGAATGCCTGTTTTAAGAAAAGGGGGGGAGGGGGGGATTGACGTGCATATTTTCACATACAGCTGAAGTCAGATCAGGGTGTGTGTGTGTGTGTGTGTGTGTGTGTGTGTGTGTGTGTGTGTGTGTGTGAATGATGTAGGTTTCAACTTTCGCAGCTTCACAAACAACTGGCAAGAAGTTTTAGTTCTGATCCTCAGTGCATGATGCAAACACACAAATATCAGACATTCTTTTTACTGTCTCAGGAAGGCTGTATTCTATCTTAAGGGATGGATCCAGGCTTCCAAAGTCGAAAATGAAGTCAGTGCAAACACAAGTGGTCTGTATCCCACCTTCATTTTTAGACACAGGCTCTTAAAGTTGAAAGTAAAATTCTGTTGGCCTAAGTACAAGAAGTCCGTCCCGTTTTGCAGTTGTAGACAGGGGCGTAGAAAGCAGAAATGAAAAATTCATTGCAGGAGGTTTGTATTCCATGTTGTGCTCAGGGCTCTTAACTGTACAAGCATAACATGAAAGATACTATTACATCTGTTACATCCATCTTCAGCTGTTTCAGACTCTAAAAGCAAATAAAAGCTGAAGAGGTGGGGGGGGGGGGGGGGGGGGGGGGGGGGGGGGGCAGAATCCAGTCCCTGCTCGGAGAGAAGAATAAGAGACACTGTAGAGCCTGAATGGAAATATGGAACAGACTCTTTGGATGATTTTTGAACAGTAATGTGTACCCCTGGGCTGGATGATTTTTTTTTTTTTTTAAACAGTAATGTGTACCTCTGAACCGTGCACACGCCCAGAGTGACTCTGCAGCAGTGCAGGGTTGCCATGGAAGTGATCTGGTGGTAATGGCTGTGACAACTCTGGAGGAAGGAGAAAAGCAGATTCAGACCATCCTGTTAGATGTCTCAGTCATGAAATGCAACAGTGCCAAGGTGTGGACTGCAAGCAAGCCCCCAAACATTCTGCCTGAAAAAGACCCATGTGGGATGATATCAAGGGTTGAAGTGATGACACTTTGTACAGCTTGGGTATTGCGTAGTGCCTCTTCCACTGCACCAGTTCCATGCAGGTTAAGAATCTTGTCATTTGTGCTCACAGCATTATGAAATGACGTGATGCCACGCAGAATAAAAAAAAACTATTGTTTTAATGTTGTGATATAGCTTTTGTGTAAGTTAATGTGTTCTTTTTTGTGCGGTAGAGAACTGGAATTAGCTTTTGGTGCACAACATGTTGGTCTCTCAACATCCCCACAATCGTAAGCAAATGTATACATTTGTTTGCCGTCTTCTTTCAGTTCACATCTGTTTCTGTCTGGCTCCCTGTCAGCGTTTTATTTCTTCCTCTCTCTCTCTCTCTCTCTCTCAAACCAGCCCCCCTTCCCTCATCACCTCCCATCTGTGTCATTTCTTCATGCCAATCTGTGCAGTATATGTAACCTTGTCTCTCTGCTCTGCATGGTGGATCTGTCCATCTGATCTCATTCTGTCTTTCCCTGCTTTTCCCTACTATACATCGTCACCAGTCATGACCACATTTCATGTTCTTTACACTCTGCCCCGTACTTCTTCCAAGCTTTCTTTGTCAGCTACCATCATGAAAGGCATGGAGTAGGCCAAGTGAGCGGGGAGGGGGAGGGGGGGGGATTACTGTGGGTTAAGGTGTTAGGAGAACATGACTGAAGGAATGCACGTTGCAGACTGCATGGTGGAGGATAGAGAGAAGAGGAGGGACGGTGGTGGTGAGATTGTTGTGGCTTTGATTTTTTGCAGGAACTCCCGGCATGGCTCAGGCAGGATTACCTTTCCCCTTCCAACATATACCTGGCCAGGACCGTAAGTATTCCCTTTACCTGCATAGCGTGAGAGGGAGAGGGGAAGAGGGTGGGGGCAGAAGGGAAGGGGAAAAAATGTTCAGGAAAGAGAAGTGGATGGGTCAACATTTAAACAATTGGCAAAAGATCAAGGCTTTTTCTGTTTGATTTGTTAGTTTGTTTTGTATGTGTGTGTGTGTGTGTTTTTTTAATTTTCCCTGAACAATGATTTTGCAGCGGGAGTAGAAGTTGTGAAGGTGTGGAACTTGAAATGGGACGAGTATTGGGACAAGTAACTTGGGTAATGTTGGACTGTTCTGGTGATGGCGGATTACATGTTATAGACATTCTTGGACTGTGCTGTGGATGTTTTTGGAAGAGGAAGGCATTGAAGAAAGAGGAACTATGTGATTTTTTTTTTTTTTTTGTAAGTCAGTCTGCAGTGACAGGTGCATGTGAATTTGAGCCTTACATGTTAAAAAGAAAGTCAGAGAAGCATCAAGAACAACAGAAACAAAAAAGAAAGAAGCTGTAGTAGTAAAATGCTAAATGTTGCCAACTCTGCTTCAGCCCTGGTCCCACCTCCAGCTGTTCCGCTGCCCATCCAGCCCCCTCCCGTCACAGACTTTACCTCCCCTGCTCGACCCAACCATGGGACACAGGGCAGGACCATCCTGCTGCGTGCAATCACTTCCAGGTGCGCATCCCCAAGGGCTATATCCATCACTACGACGTCAGCATCACCCCTGACAAGTGTCCGCGCCGCGTGAACAGGTGAGCTGCGTGGAATTGTGAAGACGGGAGTGTGCAATTCAGACCAGCCTACACTATGTTACACAAAGCTACACACTTTGCAAAAATCTGTACGATTTTGGGATGGAACTACATGATTTACAGATTGACATGTTTCTGAAAAAAGAGGCAAAACAGAAATACATATGCACATATGAAAAAAAAAAGACACAATAATGCTGAGTGGAACAGACCAGTAAATGTCTGACAAACGTGTCTCCTTTTGACATTCCAAACAGCAGACAGTGCACAAAACAAATACTCCCCTGATAGCAGTCAGCTTGAGAATGACAGAATCAGTATGAGAATAACGCCATTGTCATGCTGACTACCATCAGGGTAGTGTTGTTGAGTGCATTTTGTCTGCTATTTGTCAAACCTGAAGACGACATCTGTCAAATGTTCACTGAAATGTTCTGTATTGCTTACGAAGTCTGTGCTACTTTTACACTTTTGTTTTGTGTGTTTAGTTGTAGTCAGCGTCTTAGACTCGGCTCTCAGTGTGATGCAGTCATAATTACTGCCACTGACTACAGAATTCTTCAACCGATACATCAAGGTGAAAGGGGCAGTGTGAGCCAAGTGACAGAAATCTGATTCACCCCTGGGGCCTGTCTAATGTGCACTGATTCAGAAAGAAAAGGCGCCCATTTAAGCTGTCCACTGTTTATGACCCAACATGAATGTGGACAGTTGTCAAATTTAGTCTGAAATATCCAGTTGAACATTAGATTCTGCTCTTTTTGGTATTTTTTAATGGTTTCAGGTAGGTATGCATCTGACTGCAATTTCACATGCAATGCGAAATGCCTTTGACCTAAATGTTGAGCCAGCAGGTGATTGAGAATTGTAGCTTGACCTAATCAGCTCCAAGGATGCTCATCTGTGATGTTTCTAGCTAAAAATTAATCTGTTTCTGCACAAAAGTCATCATGAAGCATTGGTATTACATCGTGGAAAGTCATATTTGTAAGTCTGCTGATTCTGTCAGAGTCGTGCTGGTACTGTTGCTGTCACTGCTTGACATGACTTTGTCATCCGCCATACGCTGCAGCCTCTGTTTTCTTTCTAGAAGCTGTCCAGTCACATTCATTTTCACTGTGAAACCAGACAACTTCTTGTCAGATTTTTTTTTTAATTCGTCACTGGTTCTAGTGACGTGGTGGCTAAAGTTTGTGACTAATACACAACTTTTGCTTCTCTGTCGAATAATGATGCCCGCTGGAAAGAAGTACACATATTCTTCAAATGCTGTGGAGATTACTATGCTGCTGCTAGGTAAATGCAAGCGAGAGCATAGTCCAAATGAAAAGTGTTAAAGCACAGCAGACCACAGAATTCAGTTTGCGGCTGTAATTACAGATTGGCCTGTTCCTTAGTGAGTATCCATTACAACATATTAGCAGACCTGTGCAATCAGACACTTGATGTACTTTATATGCCATTTTATGGGACATGCATTTATACATTAAATTTCTCATCAAATACAGCACTCCTTGAAAGTGTGATTTGTATTATGGGTAATCTTGAAGACTGTTTCTCTGTTTTTTTGCAGTGGTTTCACAGTCAATGTGTCATATTTTTTTAATTGTGCTCTCACATTTTTTAATACTATTGTAATCATTCTCTTGTAAAAGTCATCTTTGGCTTTTAGTGAAGGAATAAGCATAGATGCTTCCAGATGCACCAGGTTTCAGGAAAATTTTGCAGTGTTAGGCTAGAATTACACCAACGGCAAATTTCAGATTGAGAGCTCTGTTTTGTTACCTCTCTGAGAGTTGACCCAGATCACCTGATTCTCATTTTCAGAGAGATCATTGAGACCATGGTGAAAGCGTACCAGCAGAAAATTTTCTTCAAGACCAAACCAGTGTGTTTGATGGCCGCAAAAACCTGTACAGCAGAGACCATCTGCCCATCGGAACAGAGAAGGTAACTGACCAGTCATGGGTCTGACTTGGTCGTGAGAACTATGGCAGTGAACGTTGGCCTGTATCTGCAAGGACATTTGCTTGTATGGATGGGTATAGGAGCATTTGTATTGTTGATTAATGTGACGTGTTGAGCTGGTGATATCTTTTGTTAAATGCGATTTCTGTGTCTGTCTGTCTGTCTGTCTCTCTCTCTCTCTCTCTCTCTCTCTCTCTCTCTCTTATCATTATTTGTTGTCTGTGTTCATCCTTCAGTGTGATCATGTGTATTTAATGTGTTTGGGTGTGTATGTGTTTTACATCTTGACAGGTCTAATTTTGTTATGTTGAAGATGTTTTTAATTAGAGAGCGTTGCTATACGATATATGTTGATTTGTCTTCTTTACCTTATATGAGAAATGGTAGGGAGAAAAGGCAAAGGCAGGAGAGTGGCCCACATCTATTTTGTGAGGCTGTTTTCATGACGGAAGTGTTCATTTATGTCTGTGTGTCTGTGTTTGTCACCAGGACCACACCAAAAGCTACTGACCTGGTTCTAATGAAAACTGATGAAAGATAGAATGAGGTCCAAAACAAAAAAAAAACCTCAAAGAGTTGTGTTGTGAACGATATTTGGGCACCTTCACTTGCCATTAAAGTTGTGTTGAATGTATTCATCCAACAGAGATAGCGTTTTTTTTTTAGAATTCTTCAGAAAAGGCCTTTAAAGTACTTTAATTTGACCAAGAGGTCCTTTAATATTTTTTAAGGGCCTTTAAAATGCAATTTGGCAGTTCAAGTCTTTTAATTTTGCGATACAATATTTTCGGTTGCACGAAAGAAAAAAGAACTTTAGGTATGAAATCAAAAGATCGGCATTTCTGTCGGGTGTGCAAGCAGACGATGCTTCTTGCAGCCAGTTTCCTTGCAAGTCTCGCGACGATGCTTCCAGGCGACATCTTGCATTGTTCACATGTGTTTACCTGCTGAAAATTTTAAGGCCTGTTTTTCGTCCACAATGCCGGGCAAATGTTCTTTTCAAGATCGTTGGCTAAGAGACAAGGATTACAAGGACCGAGTGCAGAAAGTTCTGAGTGACAAGCATGTAGCGCGCAGTGGGTTTTGCGATTGTTCCGTTAACATCGCCTCAACGGGAGAATCCATGCTAAAGCAACACGCAAAAAAAGCGTGAAGCATCAGAAGAGAGAAAACGGCATCAAATGACAGCAGATTCAGTGTCGCTGATTTTTTTTTTCGCTGGTGGTTCAACGCAGCCCCAGAGTCATGATGATTCACAGCTAACTCGACAACCTGAACCAACGCATGTTTCAGCGTTCACTACAAGCACGCACGTCTGATGAGAGATCTGTGCGTGTGTGGTGTGTCAGACCTGTGTACCTCTACAGAATCATGAATAGTTTCCACGGAAATAAGCTGTTAATTATGGTCCTATGGTCATACATCTCAAACCATGGAGAGGGGAAGGGGATGGGGGGGGGGGGAGGACAAAAAAAAATGAAATAAAAATAGTCGATTTTGACAGCCCAGGCAAGGGAAGTAAACAGAGTAGATAAGCTTGTTCTGGATTATGCCCCCTTCTGTTAGACATGCATGCTGGTTCCACTCTCACACACACACACACACACACACACACACACACTCACACACACACACACACACACACACACACACACACACACACACACACACACACACACACACACACACACACACACACACACACACTCACACTCACTCACACACACACACACACACACACACACACACACACACACTCTCTCTCTCTCTCTCTCTCTCTCTCTCTCTCTCTCTCTCACTCACTCACTCACACACACACACACACACACACACACACACACACACACACACACACACACACACACGCACACACACACACACACACACACTCACTCACTCACACACACACACACACACACACACACACACACACACACACACACTACAGAGCAAGGCAACCATCATGACTAAGTGTGAAAGGCCTGCCTGGGTGTGTGAAACCCGACACCCATGCTAGTTTAGAGTTGCTGGGCAGTGCAGTGGTGGAAGGGTAAGGGATAGGACAACAGATAAGGGGTAGGGGGAAACTGAAAGGGATCGTTGGTGGATCCAGAATATGCAGTGGCTGTGACTGCGGACAGTTGAGCTCCAAAACTATGACTCGGGTCGCTTTGACTACTGAAAGGTTAAGGGAGGAGTAAACAGGTCGGATGCATGTAAGTGTGCGTGGGTGCTTGCGTGAGTGTGTGTGTGTGTGTGTGTGTGTGTGTGTGTGTGTGTGTGTGTGTGTGTGTGTGAGGAAGAAGATCCACACCCCCAAGAGGAGAAAGACAGCCACTGAAAAGGATGCCGAACAGTTGCTGTTTGAAGCGGATGCACTATGCCTCAAAGCCCAGCAGCAAAGCAGCTTGAGGCTCTTGGGACAAGCCAGTGAACTGCGTAGTTCTTGCAAAAATAAACAAGAAACGGTGACCCTCTTTGAGAAGGAACTTGTCAACAAACAAGAAGAGCTGAAGCAAATGTGAAAAACACACGCTACACAGACAGTAGAAGATATTCCGGCAGGTCCTGTTTTTGTTTTGGTAGGGTCCTTTTATTGGTCCTTTAAAGTCCTTTTCTTGGCTCATAAGGGATACCTGGGATGCATGTAATAGCTTTTCTCTTTTTAAGTTGGCAGACTAGGTGTGACTTGACGGAGAACAAGAGCCCCATTTACTGCAACTCCATTGAGTGAAGCATTCAGGCAGATTGGACGAAAGTCTAGATTCACATCTGTTTAGCAAAATTATTACAAATGGTCTTCTGTGACATCTGCATGTGAATTTTTTTTTCTTCTGAAGTAATCTATTGTCCTAAAATATAAACTTTCTCTAGGTATAATTGTGAGTGTTAGGATTTACTATTTTTCCTTATATAAGAAAAGAAGTGGGAAGTGGCTCTTTCAGTCAGTTCATATTGATACTTCCCATAAAAAATCATTGTCTTTCAAGTCATGAACTGACTTGTTCACAGAAATTTAAGAAAAAAAAAAAGAAATGAATTTGAAACTTGTCTTCCAACCTAATTTTTGTTCTCCCATATTACAGTGAACATGTATAAAAGAAAACAAAAATTTCTGAAATTTTGGTGCTGATCCAGATCAGAAGAAAAGAGAAGCTTCTCGGGCTGTACAGAGGACTTTGTTCTCTCCCAAGTGTCTTTCTGCTTTTCACCTGGCTTGTGAGCTGACTTCAACGTGGTGACAGCCCTGATACAGCCCTTTGTGGTCGGCTGGGCTATAAACAACATTACCTTACCATCCGGTTTTCATATTTAAGCTCAGAGTTGCTGGAGAGGATTCTTGCAAGAGTTGTTTCCATTTGAAAATCATTGACAGTTTTGAAACTTCTGCAGTTGAGAATCACATAGCATAGTCCTTATGTGGGTGTTACTCGCACAAAAATATGAGTTCAGATGATATATATATATATATATTCACACTTAAGTTGCAGCAGGTACCATCATCGGAATTCTCTCTCTCTCTCTCTCTCTCTCTCTCTCTCTCTCTCCTTCTTCTTCAGTGGAGTTAGAGGTGACCTTGCCAGGAGAGGGTCGTGACCGAGTGTTCAAGGTTGGCATCCGCTGGGTGAACCAGGTGAACCTGTTTGACCTGGAACGTGCGCTGGAGGGTGTGTCTCGGCAGATCCCCATCGAGGCCCATCCAGGCTTTGGACGTGGTCATGAGACACATGCCTTCCATGACGTCAGTTGGGATTTTTTCCTGGTTTTATGTTTTTGTCTGTCTGTATATCTGTCTGTGTCTGTCAGTCAGTCAGTCAGCAGAATAACTGGAAAATAGTAGGGTAGATGCATGTGACGTTTTGAAGGGTTTTTAGAGTCAGGATATTGCAGTTATTTTCTTCATTATCTTAACTGGGCTGAACAAACAACTCAGGTGATAACTTTTTGTCACAAAAAAAAACCACACAAAAAAAAAACTTCCTTCAGGTTAATGAAATTACTTGGAATAAGCACATTCTGGATGAATTCTTCTGTAAGTTCAAGTATGGAAGCCAGTTTACCGTTCTTCGACGCTACCTTCACTGTCAGTGAAGGGCAGTGTTTGGTTATTGTGAAGTGACTAAGTGATCGACTTTGATGACTGCATGCATGTTGTAATGACTGAAATTGCTGGATTTGAAGATGTCTGAAGATGTCACTGTAAGGGATCTGGTGATGTCTGATGACATAACTGCAAAGTTCAGAATGTGATGACGTCTGGTGATGTCACTGTAAAGGACAGGATGTGATGTTGTCTGGTGATGTCACTGTAAAGGACAGGATGAGATGCCCTCTGGTGATGTGGCGTAAAGGACAGGACGTGGTGATGTCTGTAGTTGTCACTGTGAAGGACAGGATTGTGATGCTGTCTGGTGATGTCAGTGTAAACGACAGGATCTGATGATGTCTGGTGATGTCACTGTAAAAGACAAGATGGAATGTTGTGATGTCATGGAAAGGACAGGATCTGATGTCTAGTGAGGCTACCAGAAACGACCAGATCACATGTCTGGTGAGATGAGTGCAAAGGGCAGGTTGGGATGTTTTTCTGGTAATGTCAACCATATAGGACAGGTCTAGTGTGTTTTCTGGTGACATCACTGCAAAGGACAGATCCCTGTGTTTAGTTATGTTACCACAAAGGCAGGATCCCCATGTTGTCTGTTGATGTAGCTTTGAGGAAGAAACCCATGTTGTATGGTGACCCGAGTGCAGAAGAAAAGGATCTCGGTGTCTGGTGATGTCTCTGCGAAGGACAGGATTGATGATGTCTGTGATGTCGCTGAGAAGGACAGGATTTTTATGTCTGGTCAGGATTCCCACAGGTTGGGAATAGTTGGGAAAAACGGAAGGTCCTTTTCCCAGTTGTGAAAGTTTAGGAAGAATGTGTGTCTATGGGTTGGGAATGTTTGGGAAAATCAAACGAGCATCTTCAAAAATCTCAAACAAGCATCTCCAAAACCAAAGAGATAGAAAAGCAAACAACAAAGGCACAGACAGATAAATTCTGATTGTCCGAAAATCTCCGCCATCTCGACTGACAGTCTGCTCTATTTATGGAGTGTAACCATTTGTTGTCAGGAGTTACTGTTCTTGCCAAGAACGTTGCCGTTGATTGACATTTGCATGCATTCTAGCTTTCAACCGTTAGTATATGTGTTTGAGATGTAACATGGTTGGGAAAACCTTGCTGGGTTGGGAAAAGGTTGGGAATTTTGTTTCTCCAAGTCTGTATGAACCCTGTTAGTGGAGTACACTGCGAAGGTCAGGATCATGATGATACCTAGTGGTGTCATTGCAAAGGACAGGATCCCAGTGATGTAATGTCACTGCAAAGGACAGGATCTCAATGATGTTACATCACCGCAAAGGACAGGATCCTGATGGTGTAACATCACCGCAGAGGACAGGATCATGGTGTTATTGGTGACATGGTTGCTAAAAACAGGATCCTAATCGTGTCTAGTGATGTCAGTGAAAAGGACAGGATCCCAATGTCTGGTTGATTATACTTCGGTGGACAAGATCCAAATATCTAACAAGGTGAAGTAACTTCAAAAGACAGGATCCTGAAGATTGTGACGTTGCTGAAGTGAAAATGCTGTGTTGATGGACAGGATCCTGAAGATTGTGACATTGCTGTAAAGGACATGCTGTGTTGATGGATGGGATCTGAAGATTGTGACATTGCTGCAAAGGGCACGCTTTGTTGATATCCCATGACATTGCATTAGACATGATACGTTAAGGCCCATTGACATCATTGCATAGGACAGGATCCTATGATGCCCAGTGACATCACCTTAATGGACAGAATCCAAAGATCTATGGTGACATCACCATTACAGACATATCCTAGGTCATGTGATGTCTGGTGTCATCACTGTTAAAGGCAAGATTGGTTATTTGTTGGTAACAGTGTTAGAGACAGGATATGATGATGTTATTAACTATGTGTTACAGACTGGATTTGGTGGTGTATGGAATCATTGAAACTCCCCATTTTGATGATGGAGGGTAACATGACTGTTGATGCTGTTTTGTGGGTTGCCATGTCCTCAGGTACACTCCAGTGGGGCGCTCCTTTTTCTCAGCTCCAGAGGGCTACGACCACCCCCTAGGTGGAGGGCGGGAGGTCTGGTTTGGTTTCCACCAGAGTGTAAGACCCTCACAATGGAAGATGATGCTCAACATTGATGGTAAGTTTGGCATGCAGAAGGACAGGATGGGAAGGGGGTAGAGTTGGAGGCGTTGCAGCAGCTTGCTTTATGCACAAATTTTTCTTTGTTTGGAACAAATTCCAAATTTGGGGAAGCTGTTTGACTCTCTCATTGTTTTTTCAAAAGTAGCAACACTTTTTGTGTGTGGGTTTGATTCAGAACTTTTTAGTATTATGATTCAGAATGCTAGGAAGATTTGTCATCTTGTCTTGTAGAATTCTAGGTGCGACGCCTTTTCTGTGCCCTCTCTCTCCTCCAGATGTTAAACAGACTGCAGATCAGTTTTTATTGGAAGAGGAGGAGATGGGTGGGGAGGGGTCAGAACTGTCCCATGAGTAAGAGTCATTCAGTGCACTAACTATGACTAAAGAGGTTTAGAGACTTGAGATGCATATTAAGTTGTTTGCCAAGTTCATGTCAGCATTTCAGGTTGTTATGAGGTTTTGAATTTATTTCTTTCTCTTTTTTTTTTTTTTGGTGTGAATGGGAAGGATTCTTCTTGTAAAAACTGATGATGCTTTTGATTTATGAAAAAAAGAAGAAAATTTGCGCTTTTTTTTTTTTTTTTTTTTTTTTTTTTTTTTTTTTTTAAAAAAAAGGCCAGAAAGAAAAGTTTACTCCCTCCACCCCACACCCCATGTCTGTGTAGCACGCAAGGGATCTTGCATAGGTCTTTGTCATCTGTTTTTCACTGTAGCGGAAAGTGTTCGATTCCAGCTGTGCATCGCAAACACAGACGTGAAGGATGATGACAAGGAGGAGAGAGGAGAAGGGATCTAGACCCAGACCCCACACTCCTCTTCCTCCAGACCCTCCCCTGTACTTGTGTGGTTCAGTGATCTCTTTGTCCACTCTAGGTTTTCCTTTATTTTCGGTTCCAAAAGATTCTGGCCACGTGCTCTGTGCCACGTTTGGGGTACTGTTTGTAATTGTGATTTGAAGTTTGAGCACTTCCTTAACTTCCAAATTTTTTTTTTTCATATGTAACCACATGGCTGCTACAAAGTTATTTTGTCAGAGCAGTTAAACTAACTTGTGAAACCAAGTTTTATTTTATTTATTTATTTATTTATTTTTAACAGATAAAGTACACGAGAAAGAATAGGAGAAAAACACATCCTATAGGTCCAAGTTGCATTAAATGTTGGATGAAAATGATGTAGTGGTTTTAATTTGCTAGATTATATCTGTGTTTTTGTGGTTGACGTTCGTAACAGACCATAATGGTCTTTTACTTGGTCTTCTGAAATCCGGAATTCATCTTGACATTGATGACGACTCTCCACTTATCAGTCATTTCATTCTCCACCATTGAAGCTTTTAAGTGGGTGCAGACACGCCTGTCTAGTCTACCGAGCTTTCTGAACTGCTGTTAATTCGGCTGAATTGTCCTCAGTGAAGTTAAATAGACAGTTCTTTATCACTGTTGGTCATGGTCACACTAGACATCATCTGATCAAAGCTTCCAAGTGCTATGCTTTTGGCGTAGTATCCTATGATTTTGTTGACAGTACAACGCTGTAAGACGTTATGATGAGACGTTTCGCCAAAACACACAACAACAAAAAACTTAGAAAGAAAGAAAAAAAAAAAACTCTTCACCAGACTCGGCAGCAGCTTTAACTGAATCTGAACAACGCAGACCTTTACACTGTAGATGTACTGAGTCAAAAATGACCAAGTTCAGGAAGGAGAGGAAGAAAAAGCAACAGAAAATTCATTTTACCGCAGTAGATGCAGTCGGGCAACACAGTAGTCACTGATCAAGGTGGGGGATAGGGTAGAACTTGTCAGTTGGCAATGGCAGATTGGCAATGGCAGAATTGAGTGCAACAGTGGGTTAAAGACCCTTCACCAGCAGCCCATTATTGGTTACAAAGATAGGGGGAACACAAATCATCAAAATCACTCATTGTGTGGAAACAATCAGCCACTATTAGCTCCCCCCCCCGCCCCCGGTACTTATGGCTGATGTAACAGTAACATGGCCAGGAAATATCAGATAAGTAGAAAGAAACTCGTGGAGAGCGTGGCAGCAGAGAGTCCTCAGAAGAGAGAGCCCCCCTCAAGTAAGTGTTTCGGCCCTTATCTCCTGACACTCTAGGGGGGTTGGGCCACACCCGGTTCATGACTCCAGATGTCCCTCTGCTGCCCCCCCCCCCCCCCCCCCCCTTCTTGGGACGAGCCATGGCTGGGATTCAAACCCATGACCCTCTGGACATGCTCATTTTCCACTTAATGACTCGCGCACTAACCACTGAGCCACTGGGACACCTGATATTTGTAGGAAAGTTAAGCCATATGAAGTTCACTTTTGTTCCTCCTTGACCAGATCCAGCATGAACACCTCTCTGCCGCTTCTGCCATTGCTTTCAGGGCTCTGGTTTGGTTTTTTCCCTCCCTGCAACTGAGAGCTGTTTCATGAGACTGTATGCAGTTTCCTACAAATCCCCTAGCTCCAATTTCTGCAGTGAGAACTTTGACCTAATAGCCCTTCTCTCCTTGGGCTGTTTGCCACATCAGCATACTTTTGAGTCTTGTAGGGTTGAGCTGCCTCCATTCTGTTCTCATATGGCACCGTGAGCTCGATCATGATCAGCTGCTTGGTTGACTGAGAGTGGACTACTATGTTTGGTCTCATGCCACTCTTGCTGATGATCTCTGGGTGACTGTTCCATTCTGGGAGGTCTGCAGTGCACTCCCAGTCATCTGCCCCGTCCAACAAACTCTGCCTGCATGTTCCGAGTGGCACTGTTGTTCTTGGCCATGATTCGTTGCCTCCTGCCGTGAAGAATGTTGCAGGTGCTTTTGGAGTCCTGATTTTCCCTTTTGTGGTGTTGGTACTAGCCCAGACTACTTGTACAATCTCTTTGAGCACTTGTTGTGCCTCCATGTGTACCTTCCTTGAGTCAGGGCTACTTTACATGAGCTTAGGACATGCTCCACTGTTTGTTTTTCACGGCAGAGGAGGCATGCAGGATCGTCTGTTTTTTCCCCACTTCACCAGGTTTGCATTTGAGGGCAGAAGGTCGTATGCAGATCTGAGAATGAAGCTGATCCTGAGAGGGGCCATGTGCCAAATGTCATTCCAAGTGAGACTTCTTTGGAGTGCATTCTCCCACGTTGTACATTGCCCTTGCTGGTCTCTGCTGGACTGCTTTTTGGAGTCTTTTTTGGTCTTCTTCTTTTCACATCTCCTGAATCATCATGTCTCTTTTGGCTTTTCCTTTGGCCTTTGACAACCATTCAGTTTTGGTCACCCCCAGTCTGTCTGTTGGTCTGTGTGTGTCCTGTTATTTCTCTTGATCTCTGATAAGTATGTAAACTCAAAGGTTTTATTTTTTTGTTCAACTTTTTGTGATGGATAACATTTTTGATGGCTGGCACTCCATAATGGGCGTGTTCACTTTTATGTCTAGACCTTTAGTCATTGTCGGACACAACCAGTCTGTCTTTATTCATGTGCCTGTAGCTATCTGGTTTTACATCAAAAGACACCATTGTTTACAACAACAAAAAAAAAACAGAGAAAAGCTACCGAAGATTTAATGGAAATGATTGCACATCGTAGGTCTTAGTGGTTCATATATAGAAGATCAGATGGTGAGCATCGGTTTTTGAAAACAAAACTTTGTTGTTGTTGTTGTTGTTGTTGTTTGTTTGCTGGTCATTTTTTTCTATCCAAGAAAAAAGTTTAGTGTTGAAAAAATATGGTTGGTCCGATTACTGCCTATTTTTTTGCATGAGAGTGCCACACTGGCGGAGGCAGGTGGATGCTAAAGACCCCATAAAGTCCAGCAAGCCAACGTGCCACTCACCTTGTGATCTCTAGGTGAAGCTTTTCCCTTTGCAGAAAGAAATCTGTTGGGCCATTTTTAGTTTGGTCAAAACTGACATGAATCGATAACGGTTGCAGTTTTGTCTAAGCCAGGTTTTTCATCTTGGGCCTGTGTACGTTCAAATCAGATGTGGAATTCTCCATACTCCATTGGGAATGGCATGACACTGAACTTGATTCTTTGCAGTGTCAGCCACAGCATTTTACAAGGCCCAGCCAGTGATTGAGTTCATGTGCGAGGTGTTGGACATGCAGGATGTCCAGGAACAGAAACGCCCTCTCACTGACTCCCAGCGGGTGAAATTTACCAAGGAAATTAAAGGTAGTTAGGCTGGAGAGGAGTGAGAGAGAGAGAGAGAGTGTGTGTGTGTGTGTGTGTGTGTGTGTGTGTGTGTGTGTGCCTACCTCTGTGTGTGTTTGTGTCTTTGTGTGTCTTTTTTGTTTAGTTTTCACAATCTGTTCAGTAAGTGCAGTATTGGTCGAGAGTTTATGTGCATGCACAAGTTGGAGCATTGTGTGTGTGAGAAAGCTCTGATACAGATTTGTCTGGTGTCTGTACACATACGCATGCATAGCTGCTCATATGAATTTTGCACATTGATATGGTACTGATTGTATATGCATAAAGCCACAGGACAGAAAATATACATATGTTTCTCTTAAACATGCAGTCACAGTATGAACACATGTATGCATGAGAACTGAAGTGTGCACATCATGTATATTCATGCACATGTTTTAAACAATGGATGTGGAGGTATGCTTAAGCACACCGGAGTAAATATACATGTATGTGCTCCGTTGTGCACACGCAAGGACAAACACAGACATGCGCTGTTATATTCATAAAAATCGTGACATTATCAGAGGCTTGCATACAATATAATGCATTGCTTACAGGTGTCATAAGTGATGATGTGCTTTGTGTGCAGGTCTGAAAGTGGAGATTACACACTGCGGTAACATGAGGAGAAAGTACCGAGTGTGCAATGTCACACGTCGACCTGCCCAAACACAGTCGTAATTACCATTCTTTTTCTTCCTCTGTGCTATTTTTCCACTTCACCCTGGCACCTGCCCATTTGTTCCATGTCATATTTGACCTTTCATTTTAAGTGTGATTGGGAAACATACTTTGAAAATTGCCCTCTCTGTTTGCTTATAAGGAATACAATACTTTGAAAAATTGCCCTCTCTGTTTGTTTACAGGGAATAGAATACTTTGGAACATTGCTGTCACTGTTTGTTTACAGGGAATAGAATACTATGAAAAATCAGTTAGCTTCTTTGTAATTTTCATGAGTTAATAGAGAGTATTGAAATGCTGTTTTTACTCTCTGGTGGTTGCTGTCTCTCTCTTTTTTTGCTGTTTTGAAAAAGGAGGGGTTGATTTAGGGAGGATTAGAAAGTCACATATGGACTCATAAAGATTGGAAGCTGTATCAAAGCTAGTTGCGTTGTTTTTCTCCTCAGGTGATAAATTGGCCTTCACTGTTGTGATGTGGTGTCCTTGATGCCTTGTCATGTGGAGAGCAGATGTTTGGAAGTAGGGAGTGACGTACACCTGTGTGTGTGTTTTGACACAGACAGAGGGAGGGAGGGAGGAGAGGAGCTGCCATGTTCACCTTGAAATCTATGACTTCATTTTCATTACTTGTTGTTACGCCTTCCAGAGAATTTATGACATCATTTTCATTACTTGTTTTTATGCCTTCCAGAGGAAGAGTAATACACTTGATGACAAGATCCTTATTTATGTTGGGTGTACGACATCTTGTTTTACAATGTTTAATTTTTTCATTCTCCATGTTGCTTGAGCTATTTCCTTCTGTCTTTACTTTCCCTGTCTCATGCTTTTTTTTCTTTTATTCAATAAGAAAGATCGGTATTGTGACCAGCCTCTTGTCACTGTTTTCAGATTCCCTCTTCAACTGGATTCAGGTCAGACCATTGAATGCACAGTAGCCCGCTACTTCTATGAACGCTACAAAATGCGACTGCAGTAAGTATACGCATAGGTGTTTACGGTGGTCTTGTGTAGGTGTTCTGCAGATCTGGGAGTGCTCTTGCACCTAAAGTGAATGAAGAAAAATTCTACGAAGATGCCGGATGGATTTTTGTTTTTTACTTTAGTTTAATTTTTGTGTTCGTGATAGTGTGTTGGAGGGTTTGAATTGTTGGAAGAAAAATTATACGAAGGTGCCGGATGGATTTTTGTTTTTTAATTTAGTTTAATTTTTGTGTTTGTGATAGTGTGTTGGAGGGTTTGAATTGTTGGAACAAACAGCGGTGCCATGAGGATTTGTGTACCCAAAGCATGCACACGAAGAAAAGAATAAGAAGGAAAAGGAAATGTTCTGACTGCCACTGTTACATATTGAAATTTTAATTGCAGATCTGAAATGTCTGTTGAATATGCCGGGCTTTAGAAACCAAGTGAAATTTGTTCTGGTTTTTGTTTTTCTTTTTTACATCTCTAAACATTCATTTTAGTTTTTCTGATCATAAAATCTTGTGTTAGATCAACAAAGCGAGTGAATCGCTTTGTTTACAGAAATGTTGGATTGCAACAAGACTCGACATCTTTCAGTATATGCATTTGGGATCTTTCTGGAGACCTGTGTAACCTGACGAAGTTTACTGTGCAGTAGCTATGTTGTTGCAAAGCATGCAGTTTTGAGATTTAGCCAGCGAGAACAAAAAGCAAGCTGATCTCTTTACCTGGGAAGTTGAGGTAGCCAGACTTTTTTTTTATGAAGTAGCCTTTGTGACTGCTTATAAAATGCCATACCTGGCGGTGAAAATCAACATGCACAAATCGAAACTAATTCTGGCTTGAACCATAGGGCAGACAGTGTTTGGGGTTGAAAGATGGTGCCTGAAGCTGACCAGGGATCTGCTGCAAGTTAGGTTCACTCAGCAGATTCTGTGGTGCTGTGTTGCTCGCAAGTCTGTGAAAAGGGTATGCAATCTTTACGCTCAGGAGAATTTCCAGGTTGCCACCTGGGCGATTGGAATCATCAAGTGGATTCTTCTGATGTGATTTTTAGATGCAGTGGGAAAGTGGATAAAGGTAAAATGTCAGCCCAACATGTGTGACAGTTAAAAAAAAAAAAAAAGTTAAATATAGGTTTGAAGCAGTTACCCTGTGCCATCAGTGGCTGGACTTGTGCACAGTATTCATGATTTGTGAGATCCAGTCGCCTGAAGTGCACTGTCTGTGAGCTGTAATTCTAGATATCTCATGGAGAATAGGGTATGTGGGTGATGGTTGGGGCTTGATGATTGTGTTGCCATGTTTCCTCAGTCTTTCTGAAAAAGAAAAAGGGGTTAGTTTGCTTCTGGTATTAGACAACACAGGGAAGAATTGTTGGGACGGTCAGTAAGATCTTCGGACACCTTTCCCATCTTGCACTCTGAACGGGTTAGGGGACTGTTGGCACCTTTGTTAATCATAAACTAGAGAGATTTCTGTCAGTGTGTAGAAATGTTCATGTTTATATGGAGTGGATTTTTTCCCTGTTCGTTTTCCAGGTATCCTCACCTGCCATGTCTGAAAGTGGGCCAGGAACAAAAACACACCTACTTACCACTGGAGGTGAGATGTGCACTGTGTCAAGATGCTGTACAGACAGTGGTACTGGAGAATGTATAGTTAGGGGTGATGAATAGTGAGTGATAATGGAGGGAAGATAAAGTACTAGAATAGAACAAGATCACATTGCCAAGTTTTAAGATAACTAAAGAACAGGGCAAGCATGCATGATACAGACATGTTTACCGATCGGTTTTGCTGTATTTCGATCACATTTAGCGAAAATATGAGAAATAACAAAACAAACAAAAAAATAAAGGTTGAAGAAAAGCATGCATGATACAGACATGTTTACCGATCGGTTTTGCTGTATTTCGATCACATTTAGCGAAAATATGAGAAATAGAGTTGAAGAAAAATTCTAGAGGTGAAGTTCCTGGGTGGTAATTGCAGGAGTGGAATGTAACCATGGCAGGGGCTTTGACCAAAGAGCTACAAGTCGTGATAACTTATTATTCGTGCGAAATCATGTCAGCCTTTTTCTGCTGTTTCAACAGCATGTCCTGAAACAAGGGGGGGGAAACCCCCCCCCCAGAGAATCATGAGTTTGTGCTCAAGTATGACGAGGAATTGGGTTTGAAAGCAGTTTGTGTGAAAAAGAACCTATTTTGACCATAGTTAATGTAAGATTGGGTGGTTATGACTTGGAAGAAGCCTCTACAGTATGATGGCAGCCTACTCCACCACAGCCTACTCTCAACCCTCTTGTTTTTTTTTCAGAAATTTGGAGTTTCTTGCACAATCTTTGCAGCAAATACTCGCATTTTTGTTGAAAAGTACTGTACTAGCAGTTTTAGGATAAACAGATCTAATGGTCAAGTGTTGGTAAGATTTTTTTTTTTTTTTTTTTTCTGTTTTTGTAAAGTTTTTGTATAATCAGTTCAGCACCAGTTTTTGTGACACATAAGATTTCTAAAGTGTGTGTGTGTGTGTGTTTGTACATCTGGATGTGGGCTCTCTGTGTGTGTGTGTGTGTGTGTGTGTGTGTGTGATTTCAGGTTTGCAATGTAGTAGGAGGCCAGCGGTGCATAAAGAAGCTGACTGACATGCAGACGTCCACCATGATCAAGGTCTCTCAAATAAGTGGCCGCTACTCCCAGCATGCTGTTTTGGGGGCAGACAGAGGGGGATGGGGTTTGTTCCCATCTCCCTCTTTAGTTGTGCTTTACTCTTTTTCCCCCTGTTATGTTGCTGTTTCTCAACTAGATATTTTTATTTTGTCACACTTTCACTGTCTGCGACGCGTTTGGGTTGCAGAATCGTTCTTGCAATACCTTTTATTTATTTCAATAGCTGCTGTTCTAGTCTTGGCTAGTTCTCTGCGTTCCTTCTTTTTTTCTTTCCTATCTAATACAGCTCGCAGCCAACCAAGAGATTTAACTCAGAGTTACCCGATAATTTATTACTTAACAAAACATTAATGATGGCCTGGTCAGCTTTGTGGGTAAGGCATCAGACTCTTGTTCAGGGTGCAGGGGTTTAATTCTCACTTGAGTTAGCCAGGTTTGAAAAGATTTTCTCTCCAGATTTGAAGTCGGTCGAGACTTAAGTCCTCTCTTAGTTCTCTAGATGACACTTCAAACTGAGGTTTTGTGCATGAATGTGTGTTAAATTTGCATGCACGTTAAATATCGTACCACATTTGCAGAGGGGTAGCCATCATGTGCCGGTGGGAATGATGAATGAGATTGTTGAAACTGAGTGGAGATTCATTCTGAATTGAAGCCTCTTAGTAAATTCCTCCTCGACTTTTCATGATCACTTCCATTGTATTTGTCCTGTGTAGTCCCTGGACCTGTATGGTAAGAACCAGAAAGACGCATACAGCTAAACCTAACGTCCTCCACCATCCAGCCTGTTCTATATAGTCTCTGCACCAGCACAGCCACAAACGGGTATAATGAAAACCAAGATGAGACACCAAGATCCTTCAAATGTGCATTTTGTTTTGAAAGAATATTTTCATAAAAAGTTATGAGTGAGCGTTTGAAATTGGTCACCCTTCCGCCTGACTTACCGCTAGGCAATCTGAATTCACTTGTAAGTGTTCATGAATTTTCAGCACTTGTTAGGTAATGCTTAAAGAGAACATAGAAACTAACAAGCAGATGAAATCATGCTTGTGCGTTAGTAAATTCAGTAGACAAATCCATTTTTAAGTGTCTTTTTGAAGTCTTCACCATCACTTCCGTAGCAAAGCACCTCCATTTGCTTTATCACTTGCTGCTTCATGATTTCTAAACAGCTCGGGGATCTAGTCTGCTGTCAGACACCACGCAGCGCCCTTTGTGCTCTCCTGATTATGATGCCTTCTTTTAAAAATAGAAAATTTAAAAAAAAAAAAAAAAAGAAAATCAGTTAAATCTTCTATACGACCAGCGAGCCAAAGGAGCATCTTTGAACACTGACTTCTGTCAAAGGTTCAGCAGAGAAAGTCTGGGGTGCAGAGTAACAGTAAACCAAGTTAGAGTATTTGTGTGGAAGGATGATTCTCATACTTGGTCTGCAGCAGAAATAATGGTGGTACTAGTAAACCTCTTACTGACAGTAGAATGAGGTCGGCTATGGGTCTTTTGTGGAGAGTCTGTCTCTTATTGAAGGTCAGTCGTGAAGGTGTTGTATTGATAAATACTGAAATGTTCTAGAAAAACTGTTCATAAAAAAAAAAAGAGATATCTTCATTCGAGGACACTTTCTTTTTTTTCTTTTTTCTTAAACCTTACTATGTATGTTTTTTAACGCTGGAGAATTGCTAGAAGCTTGTGTATGTTTTGAGAAATATACATATAGTTGGAAAACTCTGATGATATTTGAAAAGAAAATTCTTCTGCTGACTTGGCTAGTACTGCAGGCCAATCCTCTGGCGTGCTGGCAGTAGCGGCATGCTTACTTGAGCATGCTCACCGGGCATGTGCAGTCATCGCCACGTCGGTGAGGTAGTAGGATGGAAGCGTCTGTGGGGTAATTTTGAACCGTGGGTAGCGTCTTGGAGTTCAGGGTATGGGCAGTTGTTGGGGTGGCCAGAATTGACTAGTTTGCTGCTTTGTGGCGTTAGTCTGCTAACGGAAAGTTGTCGTGCCAGGATGCCATTTATTATTGTGCTTTGGAAGTGAAAACTGTAACTAAAATTGCAAGGCAGATACTTGGCTTCTCTGTATAAAAGTTGAGCAATAGTTTTTTTTAGGCTACTCTGTGTTTGGAGTGCCTTTTTCTTCTTGTTTTTTTTTAAGTTGCTCAGCTTTGGTTTTACCTTCTGCCTAACATCTTTTTATTTTCTTTCTTTCTGTCTCTCTGTCTCTTTTTTTTTTTTTCTTTTTTAGTTGGTATGCCAGGTCATTGTCTCTGCCCATTGCTGTTATTTCTGTCAACAAGATTTATGTGGTAATCAGGTAATAACGTGTTGTGTGTGAATGAATGAGTCTTGTATACGATGGGCCAGTCTAGCAGTTCACATAGTTGTGTGGTGATGTGTTCCATGCTGCGCCCTTCTTCTTCCTCGTTTCCACCTACACACCACCTTGCCCTTTTTCCCTGCCACTTCCTCTCTGGTGAAAACTTTGCTACTCCTCCCTCCCTCCCTCCTCCCCTGAAAAAGAAAAAAAAAAGAAGAAATTTGAATTATTGTTTTCTTGTGGGGCTGTCGTAGCTTCTTACATTTACTTGTGTTTATGGAAGTAGAGTTTGCTGTTTGACAGAACAAAATGTATACTTTCAGAAGTTTGCTGTTTGACAGAACAAAATGTATACTTTCAGAAGTTTGCTGTTTGACAGAACAAAATGTATACTTTCAGAGAGCAAAGGAGCTTTGAATTGTGAAGGATCTGATAGCTGGCTTTGGGGGGGGGGGGGGGGGGGGGGCTTTGCTTTATTAAGTCATGAGATTAGAACTGTTGCAAGGACTCTTATGAGGTTGATAACTTTAAACTTTTTTTTTTTTAATATGTGACAAAAATAAATTGGATGTTTTTTTTTTTTTAATTGATTATGAAGGATGTGCCCTGTTGAAAGTACATGTTGATAGTTCTTTCTTTGTTTCTCGTTTTCTCAGTCAGTGTACTGTTTGTTTACTTTTTCTTGCTTTTTATGATTTTGGAAAGTTGAATCTTCAGTGGCTGATTTTCATGGTGTTGGAAGCATTGACAGTGAAATTGGAAATACTTTGTGACTGTAAGGCATGAGAGATTGAGGGGGAGGAGTGTGAACAAAATGTTACTGTTGACAAAAAGTATTGCATTAGGAAGAAGCAGACCTGTGTATGCGCCTACTTTAAATCTCTGTTCTCTGTTCACCCTTTTGATTGCCCCCTCTCCCCTTCTCTGCCCCTCCCTCACTAACCCCATCCCCTCACTACACCCCCCCCCCCCCTCCCCTCAAGAAAAAGAAAATGCACCAACGAAAGTGGTACGCAGTATGTTCACAGCGGATGTGGAAGCCAGAAAACCTCACAATTGTATTGACAAGATAAGTGCTCAAGTCTTTGGTGAGAAAGAGACAGGCACACTAGATCGAGTCTACAACATCTATGAAAGTGACTGGCAGTTTAAATACATCTGACAGTCATGTCCAAGCGTGGAATAACGGTCAAAGTCCTGTTCAGACTGTGCCTCGGCAGGACTGCCAGCAATCCTGCAGTGTACAGATTTATTCCTGGAAACAATGGAAAAGGGCAGTGCATTCCTGGAGTCCACTTCTCAGTTTCATATTGGAGGGAGAAAACAAACTTAGAACATTGTGCATAGCTTGGCATTGATTGGTGGCCAAGACTACCAGAATTCCTCAGTATAACCAGAACAGTGTCAGATCCACGCATGTACATGTATGTAAACCGCATGCCCTTGTTTTTTGAGAGGGAGAAAATGGCATTGAAGCAAAGCAAACGTAATGCGTGTGATTCGTATTGCAATGTGAATCTGCGCTGCTGCTGCAACTGACTGTGAGATTTGAAGAGCATGTACCACTTGTCTCTTCAAGACAGCTAAACTTTACCACAGTACCTTTGTAGAAGTTGCACACAGTGTAAAGAAGGCCATGCTTTCACTTACTTCTTGTTGTGGCTGTGATACATGGCGTTGGGACATATATCCCAGGACGTCAGACTTTGTCCCTGGTTTTTAAAGAAGTGTGTGCCTGGAAGATGCAAGGGTGGGGAGAGGTGGGGTTAGGCAGCCCTGTAGAAGGTCTACAGGCAGCCTGGTTGGGCAGTGTGAGACGTGAAACAAAAGTGTTTGGGCTGTTTGAAGCTGACAGCAGTTCACCAATGATGTCTTCTTTCCACAGGCTACAGCCCGATCAGCCCCCGACAGAGAGAAAGAAATCAACAACTTGGTACGCATTTTTCTGACTGGTTGTCTGTCATATGGGGATAACAGAGTTTACAGCTGAGTGAATAGGCACAGATGGGACGGATGAAAATGAAGCAAGGGGAAGACATAGGAGATTATAGGGTTGGGATGGGGGGGGGGGGGGGGGGGGGGGGGGGGGAGTTTTGGGATAAGATTTTGTTCATATGCATGAAAGAACGATTTTTGTAAAGATAAACAAATGAAAACATAAGTTTCAAAGATGGAAATATTTGGCAATATCAAAATACCTATTCATACAGCAGTTCCAGAAGATTTGTGATACACATTTGACATTCAGATTGAATCTTGTCAGGTGTCAGGGTCTTTAAGATGGGAATTTGGAATTGCTAATTCAAATGAGATGGGGGGGGGGGGGGGGGGGGACTGTGACTGTATTTTTTCTGGATAATATATTTTGAACTTTTAAGTTTTAGTCATTCAGAGAACTGGTAACTTTATTTCTGACATATGTTCATAGATTGATATTGTTTGTGTGTGTGTATGTGTGTGCTTTTGATGATGGTGTCTTGTCTCATGCTTTGTGAAATCTGGTGTTGGATGTATACATTGAGGCAGCTATTGGATGTCAGCGGAGAACTTTGTCTGTCCCTGTGATGGAAGCTTAGGGAATAAGATGGCAGACTGAGCCATTGACTTGAGGCGGGTTTTACCAGCTTCCATGACATGCTTAGCACTGATCTGTGTCTAGACAGGCTGCTGAGAGTGGCCCCACAGACAGGTTTTAGAAGTAAAACGCACTAATCATATGGTGGTGCTGAGTGTTTATCGACATTGCGTTGGGATGAGGACAGTTTGAAAAAAATTATCTGCATGGCTTCCCCTCTTATTGTGGGGATTTTTTTTTGGTTGTAATGAAAATGGACATGTGAAAAGAGATGCAGAGATGATTCATTTATCAGGTCATGAGTTCTTTGAAACAGACATGAAGATTCCATTGTTCTTTCTTTCTCATTAGTTTTTTTTATGAAACCTCTTTAACTTTGACAAATTACAGACTGTCACCCTTTGCTGTCTTTTTTTATTTTCTCCTTAGAAAAAACTTTTTGGCTGGCATCGTTGACGTGTCACCAAAAAAGTTATTCTGCCTGTGTTACACTTTCGTCAGAGAAGACGAAGAACTTTGCTGTACAGTTACAGTATAATTCTTTATTCATCACCGCGGTCGGCTCAGCACATAAAGCGTGAAATGGATGAACAGTCCTATATTTTTGCTTTGTTGACATGGATTTGCCTGACACAGCTTACCCTCAGTGTATTATGGAAGCGGGTAAAACCCTTTCCAAGAACGCCTCTCGGATAAGGCAGTATCGTGCAAACTTTGGCTGTGCTGTCTGCGGTATTGTAAGCAAGAGAAGAAAGAAAAGACCTGAGAAGATGAAAGATTATCACAGGATAGAAAAAGTGAACATGACTGTGAATGGAAGATGAAATGTTTGTCAGTGGTAAACAACGGTTTCAGCTGCTAGCAGCTCAGGTTTTAGGGGGAAGAGAAGAGGGAGGTGTTGGCAGATGCAGGGCTTGAAGTTTGCACTGTACCTGAACAGACCAATTCTTAACCAGATCTGTGTAACCAGGATATGTATGAAGGAGGTGACCATCCATAGCTCATGGTGATTCAAAAACGTCAGACAAATTGATCCCACTTGTTGGACGTGAAGTGATTGTGTGAAGATTTGCAGGTGATTGTTCCACAGTGAAGTGTTCCCTGGATGAGTGTGTTGTGCATACAGTGGGTGTTCTGTCTTCATTGTGTTACAAGTGGACTCTGTTCCCTTAGTTTGGACGTCAGTGGACACAGAAGCCAAAGCAGAAAATAAGGGCATTTCCAGTCATTTCAAAATATTTCCCGGGGATGTATCTGCCTTTCACTGCACTGAGAATTAAAAATGAACCATTTCCACACAGAAGAGTTTATTCATTTTTACTCTCTTAGGGGGAGAAAACCAGGAAAAAAATGCTTTTTAAATCCTTAAAAAGGAGTTTTGAGGCATGGGATGGGGGACAAAAAGGGAAAAAAGGTCTTGCAGTCGTTTAGAATGCTTTGGCTTTTGTGGCTTTGTCTTGAAGTGAACAACTGATGGCTTGAATCCTATTCATAGAATCAAATGTGTGTCTATCTGGCCAGACTTTGAATGGAAATTAATGACTCTGTGGACCAAAAAAAGAAAAAAAAAAACCTGATGGCTGTTTGGTGATGAAGATTTCACACAGTGACTTTGAACGCTTCCCTTGCTCTTTTCAAAAAAAAAAAAAAAAAGAAAAAATAATCACCTCATGATTTTGCTTTGGTCTGGTCAGCGCAACTGCTGTTTTGATCTGATCAAAAAGGCATTGCGTTTTGCATCATCCCATTTCACCTGGTTGATTCTGATACATCTGTACTTGACGTGTTTCAGCATCATGCTCAGTCCACGAAGAACTGTTTCTCTTGCAGATGAAAGAAGACTGGATTGAGCAGTGCTTAGCCTGTTAATATTGCCTCTAGCCTCAGTCTCTTTCTGTTCTGCTGTTGTTCCGCAGAGACAACATTTTGTCATGCCCTGCTGTTGACAGCAGGAGAGATCAAGCCAACAGTGTCAGTACATATATCCATCTCTGTACCCTTTCTTGGGCACTGGTTTAACACTGGAGCTTTCTTGTTGCCATCATATTGTACCTTTATTGTGGCCTAAGACTTGTTGCTTTGGGGACTGCACCAAGAGCAGGTGGGTGGAGGGGTTGAAAGTGTACCAGAACAGGCCATGGGCAAGGCAGCTTAACTCATAATTATGAAGAAAGAAGGGGTTCGGAAGGGGGAAGACTTATTAGCGTTTATGTATTTTTGACTGATTATTTTAGGTATTTAGAATTTTGAGGGGAAGGAAACCGATATTTGAAAGGTTAAAAATTGTTTAGTTCGTTATGACCAACACATATTTTATAACAGTACATTGACTGTTTTAACAATAGGCATATCAGTCAGTTGAAAGGATGCCATTGAACAGATCTTATTTTAGAATCTTTTTTTTTTTTCCTTCAAGTGTATGCCAAGGAGCAGCTTTGACTGCGGAGTCCTTTAAGAAGGCTCATGTCAGATTTGTTGTGATTTCCCAGTCTTGTTCACCTAGTGCCTTCCCACGTCATGGTTATTGATCCCCGTGCCCGTTCCCCCCTCACCCTACCTCCCAGTCAGTGGTTTGTTGAGACTTTCTCCTCACTGTTAACTTCAGTAGATGACTCTAGAATCTAATCCTTTACCCATACACTTACCCAGGAGAGAGAAACCTGTAACTCTAGGTAGAGAGGTTTGTAACCCAGATGTACCCGGAACTTGCTATGTTTGTGTGTATGTGTGTGTTTGTGTGTGTGTGTGTGATGTCGTGCACTTCTTGGAGTCGTGTTTGTGACCGGTGTGCCTCCAGTCTTGTCTTTCTTGTGTGGTCATTGGTGACTCTGTGTGTGTGTGTGTGTGTGTGTGTGTGTGTGCGTGCTGTTTTTGTTTGTCTGGGTTGCCAGCATTTGTTTGTTGGCTATTTCAGTGTGCGTTTACCAGCTTTTCACCCCCCTCCCTCTCAGCTCTCTTTAACATGACTTGCCATCCACTGACCAAGATTACATGTCGCCTTTAAACGGACAGGGGGCTGGGGGTATTTTCTGTATATACCATTTATTGTGCTGATTTGTTATTCTTGCTTTGTGTGTATTTAGAGTATTGACCATTGTAACATTCTGCGAATGTTGGAGTGAGTCTGGTGTAATGAGAAGAATAAGGAACAGATGTCGGAGTCTTTGGTGGGTTCTGCAGTGAGGGAGTTGCCAGACTTCAACTGTGTAGGAGGACAAAAAGGGAATAGTGTGTGTGCGGGTCATAATCTGCTCAAAATTCAGGTTTGAAATGGAGAGGGTGATGCAGTGATACGATCAGTTCATGGTGTAGAGAAGACATGGACAAAAGTGGGGCACCTTTGATTTTAGTCATCAGTCATTGGTGGCCTCAATTTTACTCCGTCTCAGTGCAACCCGCCAGGTGTTTAGGGGGGGGGGGGGGGGGGGGGGGGGGGGGGGGGGGAGTATTCGGAGTTTCAGTTTGATGGCATGTCTACTCCATCAGCGTTAACTTTTGGGAAATGACATGTGGCACTTCAGCAGGATGTGCTGGTTGGGTGCACATCGATTTGCTGATGTGAGACCACTGGTTTCTAAAAGCGTTGAAGTTTAAAGCTGTAAAATGAAAAATCCATATAGCAGAGGTGAATTGCATCATCATTTTTCATTTGGTTTGTATGTGATCTAGGGCTGAGAATGAAAATTGTTTACCAAACACTATAACCCTACTCGCTCACAATCCTGAATTTATTTTCAGATTGCTATATCTTATAGTACAGCTCCATGTCTTTAAGAATGATTCCACACAAGCAGTATTTCACAGGAAGGGGGGAAAAAAAACCCAAATTACAAACTTTCTAGTGAAAATAAACAGTGTGAAGTTATAATTCAGATCAATTAGTATAATTCAGATCAGTTTCTCTCTCTCTCTCTCTCTCTCTCTCTCTCTCTCTCTCACCAAAGTCCCTTTGGAAATAAACAATAGCAAGTAGGGGGTAACTCTTGCTCCCATGAGAAAACCTAACTCAAGAGTAACTTTTATTTAAGACTGGCACTGCCTTTTAAACTTGAATAAAGTCAGACACATACAAAGACAAACAATCTAATAATAGTGGGGGAAAAACAAGCACAGGCAAACAACCCCTCCACATCACAGTAGTGTCTTGCCAAAGATTTGAACCCATGGAGGGGAGGTGGGGGGTTGAAAATGAAGAGAAAATGGGAACACAAAATTAAGAAAATGTATTTTGAATATGAAAACTCTTCACTAGCTGCATGAGGGAACCATCGCAATCCCTCTCGGAGGCAGATCTATTTGTATTACCTACTCCTAGGCCTTTTGTCCGCTGGATCAGACTCATCAGGGAGACACGGATGGTTGTGTCTGTGGCCTGGCGTGAAATAGAGAGACACCACAGTCCATAACACTGTGGTGGTCTCACCACCAAGGGTGCAAAAAAATCCAACAGCACCCCAAAGCAGCCAGCGAAGGGTGGTAAATGAACCAAAGAAAAGTGGGGGGAGGGAAAAAAGTTGCTGAAAAGCTAAAGACACTATGCAAACAGTATGAAATGTAGGGGACAATCTTTGAGCCTATGCTTGAGAATCCTTCCAAGGGAGATCAAAAGACAAACACAAAGACGGACAGAAACAAATACAAATAACCTCGATTTTATAGAATTGAAATGAAATTAGGCAGGGAACAATAAACAATAACAAAGTAGGGTAACTCTTGCTCCCATAGGAAAACGTAACTCGGAGTAACTTTTATTCAAGACCGGCACAGCCTTTTAAACTTGATTAAAGTCAGACACATACAAAGACAAACAATCTAATAATAGTGGGGGAAAATAAGCGCAGGCAAACAACCCCTCCATCATCACAGTAATGTCTTGGCAAAGAGATTTGAACCCAAGGAGGGGGGGGGGGGGGGGTGTTGAAGATGAAGAAAATGGGAACATAAAGTTATGAAAATATATTTTAAATATGAAAACATCTTCACTAGCTGCATGAGGGGACCATCGTATCCCTCTCGAGTGAGATTGTTCGCCTTTTGAAAATATAAAACTATTTCATGATACAAGCTTGACGTTTTGTATTTTTGCATACTCTGAAAAAAGAAGTACATGTGAAGTAACTCTTTAGTGTATAAGCCCTTTTCTGGCAAGAAATTTGTTTCATTTTTTCTCATAAAGAACTGATTTGCTCTCAGAAGCAGAAAAAAAAAAAAAGGGAAGGAAGAAGCATATCAACACTTCCCACCTATGCTACGATAAACACACTTCTGTTTTTTTTGCTGATAACCAGTCAGCGTTGACTTTACTCTGCAAATGAATAGTGTCAACAATAGTTTCAGCGTATGTCTGTATGCAGATTTTTAGTTTGGCTAAGAGTGACACAGTGGAGGTTGCTTAACACAGGTTTCATATCACAAGAAAAATAGACTGTATTAAACCAGACTATGTGATAAAGCTCGATGAGACAAGGTGATTGCAGCATGTACTCGCCTGATCAACTTTATTCCAACAGCTTATTTCACTTTGACACAAAAGCCAGGAAGGTTCAAAGGAATTTTGGATCATAACTTTTACTTTTCTGTTCTCAGCAAAAGCCAGTTGCTAAAATAGTAAAGGAAATTCAGTTCAGTTCACACAGTTCAGTTCATGTGATGCATAGCCTAGCAGATTGCTGGAGGCTATATTAGGATTGTTGCACCTTAAGCATTGATTCTATAATGGAAACTACATGTTAGTGACTTAAGCAATCATTAAAGGAAAGCACATGTCTTTGATTGAGTGGCAGTCGGCAGCACTGTGAAGTGCTGACCTTGTCTGCTTGAATAGATTATTGATTCTAGTTCAACAAGAGATGGTAATGTTTTTCACCCCAAATTTTGTAGCAATTTAGAAATGATTGAAGAAAAACAGTTCTTGCCATCTGGTGTCTTTTTAATATTTGGAGGGAAAAAGGCATGTTTAATACAAAAATGTCAGAAAACTTGTACCATTTTTCATCTTTGTGATGAGCTGAGCAGTATCAGAACATTTTGCTGTGTGGGAGGCAAAACTCATGTCATAAGAAAATTTCTCTTAAGACTCTAAGTTTAACCCTTTGGTTGCAGAAACTGTGAATACTTTATGTAAAAATATTGCCCATCGCATTAAATGACTGTAAAAGTCAAAATAATGTTCAGAATGTGTATCAAATGTAGTTTTATTAAACAAAATGTATGGAAATATGACGAACACGTTCCTCAGATTGACAGGATAAGAACATTCAAGATCTACGGAAGATTTGGGGGGGGGAAAAAAAAAAAGAAAGAAAAATAAAAACGAATCAACTAACCAAACAACATCAACAACAACAACAACAAAAAAGAAAACTCAGATATCTGAGTTTTATAAGTGGACTAGGATATTAGCAAATGTATAATGGGTTAATAGGGACGATTTATATAATACATATTAGTGACGGGCTCAGTTCAGACTTCAGTGAAAATTCACCAGTTTGTAGAGAAAAGGTTGATCATGTGAACTCCGGTGGTGGAAATACCATGGGTGTGTGTATTCTGTAGTATAGTTTACATGCTGAGACCAAAGTATGGTCTGAACTAATCACAAGTTTTGTTAATTTTGTCCCCCTCCCTCTCCCTCTCGTCATTAAACATAACCATACTCCATACCAGTTGATGTGCTTGATAGATTGACAGTCTTACCATAATTTTGGCTTCATTTGAATGATCATTGGGTTAATCAACAACATCACCAAAATTCCATCCAAATTTTCATTGTCCCTGTTGTCAGCATCATGTGGCAAATAAATGAAATCAAGATTAAGCACTTCATAGCCATGTTGACATGTTCACCCCACTTTTTTTTTCTTCACAAAAAGCAAAAAGCTGCATCAAAATCAAGCAAAAAACTTGCTGGGAGATGTTTAAAAACACCAGGATGGCAGGTGCCTTAATAGAATGAAATTGAAGGTCACTATCCAGCTAGACTGCTTATGTGATTACCTTTGAACTGTGGCTGTATCTGTAGTTGTTGGGAGCAAGTATTTTAAAAAGGAAAAAGCTTGAGCTTTGGAATGCAAAATTGTCCTCCATAAGCTAGATAATCATGTTAAATGGATTCCTCTGTTCTTCTTCTATGTCAGGATCACAATAAGTGCAGAGTTTAAAATCCTCTACTGGTAAAAACAAAACAAACAAAAAAAAAATTATACGCCCACACCCCACATCCCCCACTTCTCCCCCTGCCTACAAAGTTAAGCTTGTAAAAAAGTATCAAACATTCGTGGAAGTTTGATACGTCAGCTGTCTAGCAGATACCTTCTTCTTCCCCACTATTTTTGGCAAAATTTTAAGGCCATGTTACACCTCCACCCCTACGTTTCTCATCCTGTCTTTTTATACTTTTTTTTTTAGGATCACATTAAGTGCAGGACTTGATATCCACTTCTGTTAAAAAGAAACTTTGTCCATCCCCACCCCCAAATTTCAGCAGGGAAAAAGGTCAAATACTCGGTGAAGTTTGGTAGACCAAGTGCGAGGGAAGCCTACTTCCTGCCCTCAGTTTTTTCGCAAAATGTGTGTTTTTAAAAAAAAAAAAAAAAAAAAAAAAAAAAAAAAAAAAAAACCACCATCCCTTACTCCTCCCCTTCTCTTCCCATCATTTATATTGGTTCATCTTTTTCAAACACACTGATTTTCCCCCTTTGTCATGCCTGAATATTCTAAGCTGTTTATTGGACTGCCTGTACTTTTTCCATGTCGTCATATTCTCCCTCAGCTCCATGGGGAGTCTTTGGGACATCACGCTGAACAACAGTTGATAGGTTTTTTTTCCAGTACTGTCACTTGTGTGCCTAGACTGTAGCCTCTGCAGATGTTTTCCTTGTCGGTTTTTGCTGTGTTGTCAGTCCGCGCTGTTGCTTTTTTTTCTGTCTTCCTGTCCATCTGCCTTCCTCAGCAGTTACCCACAGGATTGCTCTAGCAAGGCCTTAAGATTGTTACATGGCCACAATTTTCTTTTCTTAACTGATGTTTCAAGGTCGTCATAGTGTCCTTTGTGCTGCCTGATGGCTGGATGGTTTGACTGGTAAGATTACCAGTATATCTGTTGTATAACCTTGCAGGTAACGTCTCATTTCCATGGCTTTGATTTTTCCCAGATCCACTGTGAGAATCAGTGTCTCAGATGTATACAGGGAGACGGAATATACCAGTGCGGGCAGGATTTCATGTGGATGGTATTGTCCTTTCATAAGTGTTTAGTTTCCACAGTGCTGGTGTTGTCTTTGCAGCCTCTGAGATGATTTCTGGTTTGTATGCCTCACTGGGAATGATGGAATCCAGGTCGATGAGTTGTTGAACAGTGTGAGACTTCTGTCCATTGACAGGTATTTTGGTGTTGATAGTGGTGGTGTGTGACTGGCTGTCAGCTTAGATCTTCTGGGCTGTGATTTCTGTGCCATGTCTTTGTGATGTTTCATCCTGTCTTTTTGAGAATTAGGTGAGTTCTCGTTCACTGCCTGCCAGGCCCTGATGACATCTGCAAAGCGAAGGTTGATGGTAGTTTCGCCAGCAGTGCTACTGCATCTTCAAGTGCATTGGTCAGTATGTTTGTCAGGAATATGTTAAAAAGTGGGGGAGATAGAAAGCAGCCCTGACAAACTTGTACTGAAGTATAGAACATTCTCCTGTAGCATTCTCTATGAGTCCAGCATAGTTCACTTCAGAGTACAGTTGCAGAATGATGTTCATTAGTTTTTACCTGATGTTCCATCATGAATTCTATCATTGTGGCTTTTTAGTGCCACTGCCAGATCCTCTCAAACATCGTGAAGATGTGGTAGAACTCCCTGTGGTGTTGGAGATGCTTTTTGCAAAGGGTAAGATCTGTTCAGTGGTACTTATGTCTTTGAGAAATCTGCCTGTTCTTCAGCGATAATGGCTTCTGGTTGCAGCTGTAATCTCTTCAGAATGTCTAGATGGGTTGATTCACGCCAGCGGTATGCTCCTCTAGCATGTTGGAAGCTGTCCATTGAGATTGCCCACACATTTTTTGCTTCCCTTTTTTTTCTTGGATAAAGAAAATGATGGTTGTTTGAGAATCATCATGGAACATGTATTTCATTGGCTTCCATGACACAGGTGAACAGGGGTCAACTGTTTGTTCTGAAATTCTTTGTTGTTGTCATGGTCATGATGGTGGAGGGACGTGTGTCCTGCACTTGAACTGCTTATTTATTCCATGTAGTTTCCTCGTATCATGGAGGACTGCATCACTCCAGAGGTTGAAAGGAAGTTTTAAAGTACTGGTTTGAGGCTGTCTGTGTTGATTGAACCGACTGTGTTGGAAAACAGTGGAACGAACCACTCTTGCTGTAGACGTATTCTGACTTCTCTTGCATGTTTCTCCAGCGGATCCTCAAGCGTTTAGACCTTTAGTTATTTGATTTTTGCTGCTCGTTAGTTACAGGGGCAGTTCGTTTAGTTTGAGATCCTCGTATGCAGGCTTTTATTCTGTCAGCTGTGGTCCCTCCTGTCAAATTTGGTTTATCAAGATATCGGCTTGCCTTTGTTGTTTGTTGGTGATTTTTTTTTTTTTTTTCCTACCATCCTTGCCCACTGACAGTTCTCCAGTGGTCCATCCCACCCTCGCCTTTGCAACTGTTTGTTCAGCTTGTAGAGGAAAAGTCCAGAGGCGACTTGTTCATATCTTACCAAGAAAAAGGATCAAAACATTTATATATATATATATATATATATATATATATATTTATATTTTTTTTTTTTTTTTTAATGGGGTCAGTTCGGCATTGACAAAGAGGTATGTCCAGGAAAAAAAGAGGGATCCTAGTGAAATTGAAAGATGCATAAATGCTCATACACTCTCTCTCTCTCTCTCTCTCTCTCTCTCTCTCTCTCTCTCTCTCTCTCTCTCTCTCTCTCTCTCTCTCTCTCTCTCTCTCTCTCTCTCTCTCTCTCTCCTCTCTCTCTCTCTCTTGCACTCTCACACACACACACACACACACACACACACACACACACACACACACACACACACACACTCTCTCTCTCTCTCTCTCTCTCTCTCTCTCTGACAGTAAACCCTGCATATATGATCCCTAGTATTGCATACAGATGGCTCAGGGGATTGAGGGTCAAACTTGTGACTTCTAAGGGGCATAGCGAAGGCAAAGGTTCCATCCCTCTGGAATTTTTTAAGAATATCCCAGTTTATAAATTAATCTTGGAAATCCTACAGTCAATGTATTAAGCTGACAATAGTTTTTATATATATAAAAAAAGATGGAGGTTAGTAGTAATTTTTGTTTTCTGCAAAAAAAAATGAAGTATATCACCAAGTCCAGCCAAAAAGGTATTCTGATCAAATTTTGTTTTCTACAAATAGGCATATTACCAAAATGGTATTCTTATCGACCACAACTCCACTCCACTTTATCGTAAACCCAGTGTTGGTCCCTTCAAACAGTGGAGGTTTTGAATGGTTTTAGTCCAAAGCCAAACTTCGCTACATCCCATGACACACAAATATTGATCTTCGAAGGCATGGAGCAGTGCATGAGAGTGAACAGGTCTTTTTTTATGATCATGGAAGTTGTTTTCCAGCACGCACGCACGCACACACACACACACACACACACACACACACACACACACACACACACACACACACACACACACACACACACACACACAGACAACCCCCCCCCTCCCCTCTTGTGTAGCAAAAAAAAAAAAAAATTGTTTTGAAATCGTCAGAGAAAATTCCAGGTTGAGTGAGGGATCCACTTTTTTTTTTTCATTTACAAAGATCTTGGGGTTTTTGTTTTCATTTATCTTTAGCGCTTCTGCAATGTGAGTCTGGCACAGAAGTTAGGCAGGACGATAATTTGAACTTTTAGATTATGAGAACATCCTTTAAGTATTCAAAATGCATATAAGCTCTTTATTTTATTTCACTTTGTGCTTTGTGGTATTGAAATATTTGAAAAAGTATAAAAGGTATAGTCATAGACTAGTCAACAGTTTTTGTGTTAATTTTAGGTAAATAGATTTTGTGTGTTGATTTTAGATACTCTTTTTTTCCTCCTCTTTTTTTGTTGTTGTTAATCTTTGCAGTCATAAAATAATATGTACATTACCATGGATATTTCTGGTCTTCAGGTGTGAGAATTAACTTGTCTATATGACAGTGGCAGGGAAGGGAAATAAAATCCTTTAGTATGTTGAAATTGTCCTTGATGGCAAACTTATGGGTATAAATGATGGTTAAGAAAGTAAGGCTCATTGAGAAAGATGACAAGGTCAGAGTCATGAAGCAAAGATTTCATGGTGGGAGGGGGAGGAAAGAGGATTCAGACTGGGAGAATTTGGTGGAGAAGGAGACGAAAGAGGAGAAGAAAGGGGTTGATTGCGATGTGTTCTTCGTGATAACTTGCTGGCTTGGTCTCTCCTATGTCTGGTCATGCTCGACGCACCCAGGTGTCGAAGGCTGACTTCAATAACGACCCCTACCTGAGAACCTTCGACATCCATGTCGATACGCAAATGACAGAGGTCAAAGGCCGTGTCCTGCCCGTGCCGAGATTACAATACGGAGGGCGGGTAGGCATGATTGTTTTCCATCTCAATCATAGTGCCTCTGATGTGTACTGGCTCTACTACACCCTGCCGTTGTTGTTTTTCTTCTTGTTTGTCTTGTCCTCTGTTTTTGATCTGACACTCCTTTTGGATTTGTTTCTTGTTTTGTTTTCTTTTGCAGTGGTGACAATGTCCCCATTTGTCTGTGGCATGTACAGAGCTCTGAGACAGTTTGCAATTCTTTCCCAGGCTCGCGTTTCCTCTGAACAGTGTGAAACAAACCTCCAGTTTTATGAAGTATTTGAGAGGAGAAATGCATTTGTGAATTTTTCCTCCTCATTTGTAACTGTATAATTTGTTACTTGGTTGTTTGATGTGTGTTAAAAAGAGAGAAGAAGGAGAGGGGATACCTAAGGGTTTTTATTTTAAAGCATAGAATTGCAATATTTTCAGAGCTCTGTCACATGATACGGGGAAGGCTTTGGCAGATTAAACTTTGTTTGGGTGAAATTGAAATTGCAACAAAAAGAAAAAGAGAAAAAAAAAAGAAAGAAACACAAAGAAGCAAGATCAAAGTAAAATCAGACTCAGAAAGGGAGAAGAAACATTCTCCCAATGAGGATCATCCAGGACGATGCCGAACCGTCATCACCACCAGTTCTACGGAGACGTAGAATCACCCTGCTAGAGTGCTCTCCCTGCATGGCAGGGACGGCCAATCTCTTGTGGGTGCCAATCACTCATGTTTTTCCTGCCCTCTGTGGCGCCCCCTTGTGTGCGGTGTAGGTTCGCAAGGCAAATTTCAATGCGGACCCCTACCTGCAAACGTTTGGCATCAGCATTAGCACGCAAATGATGGAGGTGGAGGGGAGAGTACTATCGGCCCCCAAATTGCAGTACGGGGAGGGTAAGGACTTTGCCTTATGCTTGTGGTCCTCGTCCGTCCCTTGTCTCTTCAGTCATCTTCTGTAACCTTTCTTTCCAGTTTCTTTCTTTTGCTTTTTTTCAGTTGTTCTTTTATAAGTTGTTTGTTTTGTGTGTACACGTGAGAGGTTGTTAGTGCAGTGTTTCTGAGTAAACGTCCCTTTGCATGTTGTATGATCTGTGTGCCTCATTTTCGTTTTGGTTGCAAACGTTTTATTTTCTTCAGTCTGAGTTTTGCTTTCACATGAAGAAATGGCTTTTGTTATTTTGTGAGTGATGTTGATGATTTTATGAGCAGAGAAATATAATTTTTTTGGCATTTTTGGGTTATAATTTAGTTCCCTTAAGTGGATGTTTTAAGTTACTGATGTGTTGTTTGCTAATTTGAAAATGCTAAATTTGTAGGTACAAGAACATTTGTGTTCATCTTTGTTTTTCTTTAGACCTGATTCAGTGAGGTTATTGTCAAAAATGAATTATTGCCTCCAGAAACTGCATGTCTTGGGTCCGTTTTTAAAAACAAACTTTTGTTCACAGGTCTTAAGTGTCATACAATTTTGTGTTATCATATGAGATGGTTGACAAGTAGAATGTCTTCATCTGTTCTGTTCTGCGAAGGAGCTGCTGCAGAATTTAGGAGTTCTAGAACTGAGAATGGTACTCGTACGTAGTGCCAAAAGAAAAAAAAAGATGTCTGCTTGTGGCTGTGGTGGGAGATGGGGTAGGTTGAGGAATACAAGCAACACACTCACAGACGTAAGAGGACATGTCAGAAATCGGCTTCCAGCTTAACTGGATTGAGTTGAAATTTCATCATTAACCTTTTAATTCATATTTTCCAGTGTCTGCCTGTGAGGTTGATTTTTGTCGGCTGTCAGTTTATCATGCATGGTATAATTGAAAGAAACTCTGGTACTACCTTGGTTGGTTTGTTGCTTTAGTTTGATTCATTGTTGCCAATGACTATGGCTGACGAATTTGAAGACTGTTGGTACTGTGGCGAACTGTACCATGTCATTCTTGTATGCAAGCACTGAGCAGGTTCTCAGCCCTGCTTGCCTACACTGGCTTGTACACTTGGAATATATCACTGATGTGAGAACCGTAGTAGATTGCCTTCTTTTTTTTCTTTTCCTGTGTTAAGCTGCTGTCATTTTTCGTTAGTGTCTAAGCATGAGATTGTGTATGTGGCATCAGTGTTTAACCCTACCATGGAGACAGCCGTATACCATTATGGAGGCAGTGGTTTAGCTTACGTAACCTGCTGATGCTGACACCGATCTGGGGATCTTGTACATCAAGATCCTCTACATGTGCATTTCATGTTCTGCATGTGTACATGCTCAAAGAGGGGTGGAGGCACGAACAGGTTTGTGTGTTATATATGAAGGCTGGGATTGGATCCAAGGAATTCCCATACCCACATTTTGGAAGTTGCACACTTTGCATGGCTGTTGATGAATCACACAGCTGTGGGTGCATTTGAAGAATGTTTCTTAGTAAAGCTGAAGTGAATGTGTATCTTTAGATTGATTGAAATTGTTGTCTGTTATTATAGTTTTGAACAGAGCTGCCAAATGATACACTTTCAGCACAGCAGGCTATGATAACTTTGCCGAACTTTGTCAGTGCGATGCAGCAGATGAAAAGGCTCCCACACACACACACACACACACACACACACACACACACACACACACACACACACACACACATGCATGCATGCACATATGCACGCGCGCGCACTCACACACATAAGTCTCTTAGAAAGTTAAGAAACTAGATAGGAAGAAAGAAAGAGATGATTTACCTACTTAACAGCAGGTTAAACAGATCCTAGATCCTAGACTGCACAGATCTTTAGAGTGCAGACTTGTTTCGTCAAAAATTGGCCAGGGGAGGATGTGGACTTTGAGTAAAAAACCGCCGTTAAAGACAAGTCCTATTTATCCGTTGGGTCTGTTGTTGTCTGCCATCTTTATTTTTTGTAGGTCAAGTCAAAACCACGTGTTAACTAGTGAGACTTTGGTCGTCTTTGTCCACCATAATGTCATGTGTGAACCTAAGTGCAACTGAAAGCACTGTTTAGTCTGACTTGTCACATTGCATGTGAGTGCTTGGAATAATACTCTTAGTGTCTAAATGCTACAGTTCTGAAAAGCTTGGCAGCTCTGTTTGAAATATTAGAACTGATCCATGATGTTGGAACATTATAGCTGTCTTTTGTGTAATGTTTGCAAGGATTTTTAATCTTCTACTTGACATTTCATTTATGAAGTGGATAGAATGTAGGTTTTTTTTTTTTTCACAAGGCTTGGTTTTACAAGTGGAAATTGTGTCAGCAGACATCAAACTGACAGGAGGAGTTGTAATCCTCTCTGTTTGAAAATTGAAAGCCAAGAGTTGAGAGACTGGTCAATTTTTTGGACTGATTGCGACACACAAGATTCTGAAAAGGCAGTTGAAAGATGTTTGGAGTTGCATCACTTTCATGGCTTCAGCAGTGAACAAGAATCAGAACGATGCCAGAGCACAGGGTGTGAGCATGCACAGATACTCTGAACAGTTTAGCATGGAGTGATTTTTTTTCTATGGCCTGTCAGTTCAGCTGTAGAGACCATCAAATTGAACCTGAGGTAGACGCATCAAACAACCCTTTAAAAGTGGTTGAAGGTCGGCTGAGGATTCCCGCCCTTTGGATAGGCTGGGGCAGCTTGCAGACAAAATGTGTCCCCCGCGATGTCGGAGTTCTATGTTAGGGAATCCCTCCGTCTGTCACTCTCTTCAGTGTTGCCTTTTTAAAAGTGCTGGTCTTTCTGTGCTGTCCACTGTTTTTTAAATTTTTTTCCTCTGCCTTTGTGGCCTGTTCTACTGCTTTTGTTCTAGAAAGTGTTGGACACTTTTTTTTTTCCTGTGGTCGTGATCTGTTATGTGCCAGCATCTTTTTGTCGTCATCTGGCAAAAGGCAGTGTACAGAATGGACACCAACAGTCCATTTGCAGGGTCTGGTTGCTCATGGTGCATTTTAAAAATGCTTTTTTTTTGTTAAGTCAGTTTTTTGCAACTCTTTTTGTTAACCCTCATGTAGCTGTTAACAGAAATTGTGTGCTTGTGCTGACAAAATTTACAGAAAAACAACAAAATTGCATGTTGAGTTTCCTTTTCCAACCAAATGCATTGCAGATGGAAGTCCAACTAAAGTATGAATTGGCGCAAAGAACCATTGCAAGACATCTATAAAAGAGGGCTCTTAGGGACCTATTGTACACATTTCTGTCTAATGAGGATACTGTTCAGTGTCTTATTTTCGTGTGTGAAGCCTGAACAAAACAGAAAAAGACTTGGTCTGAAGGCCAGAGAGAGACCAACAGCCTAAGACTCAGTCTGAAGGCTAGAGAGAGATCAACAGCCTACAATGCCATTAACTTAATATTAAAAAACAAGGTTGGGGGTGGGTTGGTGGTGGCATAGCATGTGCAAAAAAGGAAAAAAAAAAGTAAGCAAACAAAAGAAATCATATTCCAACGTATGGATGCTGGCATATGGCTCAGAATTTTTTCCCGGAACTCCAGGTCAGTAGGATTATCTACTTCAACTTCATTGTTTGTTTGAGTCGCAGAGGAAGATGGCCCAGAAACTGTTTCTGTGCAGTGCTGAGTGAAAGTGACATGGCAAGTGTAAGGGACGTACAGTTTACTTCCACATCGCATTCTGCAAGGCCAAAGATTGACGAATGTACAGTGTATGTCTGAGGGGTGGAGCTGGGAGCAGAAAATGAATGAAAGGCCTGGAGTTATTGGAGCGGCCCAGTTTGATCTGGGTCAAGGATGCTGGTAGTTTAACTACCATCATATTGATTGTAGATATTTGTCTCTGTTGTTTCTCTTTCAGGATCAGACCCTTTTTGTTCATATATGGTGACATCCCAGAAAGGAGGCTGTGTGGTCAGCAGGGATATAGATGATGGCAGAACTTCACTGAAAAACATAATAATTGATGGCCACATTGTTGAGAGGGTTGACGAATACAAAGAACTGTGCACGGTTTTTGGTATTAGAATATTTTTGACTGATGTAGACAACTTGCATAAATGATGTCAGTCGTGAATCTTGTGTGCACAGAAACTGAGAAATTTAGGAGTCCATTCAAAGATTTTACAAAGCTGTTACCGTTGTTGCCTCAAATCTTCGCTTGTCATTTCATTTATATGTTGGTATGGAAGTTTGACTGTAGGAAGCAAGCGAGTTTTGAGTGGTGTGGTGAATGTGTGCAGTAAAGATGTGGGTACATGGCTAGTTAGTTTGCAAGCTCTGTAGGAGAAGCTAGTTATTAAAAAAAAAAAAGCGAGACAAATTATAAGTAATGATGGCCATTTTTAGTCAAGTATTATGATTTGACCACAAGGATGCCATCTTAGGACAATGAAGATTAAATCAAGGGCACAGAAAACTGTCATTCAAAGGTCAATTTATTTCTTAAATTCTTAATATGTTTATGCCACTTGTGTGAATGAGTGTGAATGTTAGTATGTCACTGTGTGTGTGTAGGGACGAGGGGGCGGAGGGTAGAGTGGGTGTGGGCAGAAGTGTATGTGGGGGGGGGGGGGGGGGGGATGTTACTGTTGTATGTGGGGGGGGGGGGGGGGGATGTTACTGTTATCATGCTGATGTTTTTTCATTTTTGTTTTTTTTGTTAACTTTGTACTTTTTAGAGATTGTAAGTCGTACTTCTAATAATAATATGATTATAATGAGATATGAGTAAATGTTCAACCTTGTGCAATGTTAAAAGTATGTTTGCCTTGAAAATGTTTATTACTTGTTTTCCTCATATGTGTCAGCTGTTCTGTCAGTTTTTGTCTTTCTGATGCTGTTGCCCCTGTCTCAAGTTTCTCTGTTTTTGAAGATGATAACGTTTTTCTGATCTGTCAATTTCTTTCTGTCTTTCTGATGCTGTTGCCCCAGTCTCAAGTTCTCTGTTTTTTGAAGATGTCAATTTCTGTCTTTCTGATGCTGTTGCCCCGTCTCAGCTTCTCTGTTTTTGAAGATGATAACGTTTTTTTTCTGATCTGTCAATTTCTGTCTTTCTGATGCTGTTGCCCCAGTCTCAACTTCTCTGTGTTAGTGTAAAGGTGGTGTTCCCTTACCTTGCAGAGGCTCAGACAGGCAAGACTGGAAGCAATCCTTGCTATGCAGGGTTTTGCCTCTGTCTAGAGGTGTCACAGAATTGTAGATTGAGTCAGTGCAGACCTGTGATCTGCACAGTTTCAGCATGTTTTGTGTGCAGGGTTTGCGAGAATAGGATACATATCCTGAATGTAGAGAAAAACAAACAAACCAATTTAAAGAATCGAATAGAATCTAGATTTTTAATCATACCAGCGTTTTGTTGCTGAGTTTATTCAGCATGCTGAGTTGAGTGCTTCGACCTGTGGGCAATGACTCCAGCTAACTTACACGCATGAAATCTGGTAGGATTCAGTCTAGCTCTTTGACACGATGTTTTTACATGAGGCTGCAGACCCATAATATTTCTGATGAGAAAGCAGGAATTTGTCCTGAATTAATCCTGTAAGCCAGGTTTGAGGAATCTTCTGTCAGGAAAAGCGTATACCTACAGCAACTTCAGTATCTTGCTGTGAAGTTTCGACCACAGTATTGTCCATTGTGGCAAATTTGACTGAAAGAGAACTCACATTTTGAATATGAGACTGACATTTTCTTGGAAAAGAAGTACACCAAAAGCATGTTCAGGTTGAAGAGGTCTGAAAGTACATGTATTAGTTGAACATTTTAAAACCTTAAAGGTACGTTTTGTTGATTGACTTTGTCGTTTTGTAAGTGACCCCTTCACAGCTTTGTTTCTTGTTAGTCTTCCTGTGCTGGTTGATGAAAACTTTTTACAGTATGTACAGTGAGATGAAGGGCCCTGTGATTCATTGTGCCTGTCTTGGTCTTAGAGATGCTATCCCACAACCTTTTCATTTGTTCAAATTTTGTATGAATGTTCAGCTAAGCAGTTTTTTTTTTTTGCAAAGAAACTCAGGGAAACGTCCACCAGTTGAAGTAAATATCACTGCTGGCTTGCGTGATTTACTGATAGTGATACATCAAATCGGTATATCTTTAGAAATGTACCAACTACAGCCTGTTACCTGCCTTTTGTGATATGCATCTTTAGAAACGTACCCAACTACCAGCCTATTAGAAGCGGATTATTGATTTTTCTTTCTACCGCTTCATGGCTGGGAAGGGCAACAATCCAGACTTCCATAATTCCTAAGAAAATACATGTGAAGTTTTTGCTGGTGATTCTTGGCCTCACCGTGCTTTGTCATTTATCCACTAGTATGTGCTTCATGGATCTCACAGAACTTAAAAAGGGTTGGTTCAGCAGCATGCCCGGATATGTATTTCATAGTTTCACAGACCCAGGCCTGCAAAACATGCACTTCAGTGACATGCCGCTTTTCATATTTCCTGGGTCTTACAGACGTACACTCCTAGAGTCAGCTTATCTCTGAGCTTTCTCTATCTAAGTTGATGGCCTCTCAGTGTGGCACATTCATTTTGTTACCAATCTTCTTCTTCTTTTTTAATGTAAATTTCTGTCCTTGTCACAAATAATCTTCTTCTTTTAATTGAAGGCTTTCTTCTTTGCTTACTATTTCATGAACAATGGAATATACATGAACAGGGAGTCGAGTTGTTAATTACTGGGCATATGTGCCCCCCCACCCCCACCCCCCAAAAAAAAAAAAAAAAGAAAAAAACTACTGACATGTTATGTTCAAGGATAAACCAACATATTCTTCAGGATTATAGTTTTTTTCACTACGAGGATGTCATAGTTGTGTGGTCTTTTTTCTCAACTTCAGTTTCTCTCTAACCCTGATTTGTGTTCCCAATTTGCAAAGTAGTACAGTGTACCTATTTGATGAAGTCAAATTGAAATCCTGCTTCACATTGAAGCTGTCAGTGATCGAATGACGTTCTGCACTGCTTCTGCTGCTATACAGTAAAGCAAATTCCGCTCTTCCCCAATTTGCTGTGCAACTGTCTTCCTGGTCCTGTCCTGTATTTGTGCCCTGTCACTTCCTGTATCACTGCCTTCCTGCCTTGTTAGATCGTTGCCTGCCTGTCTTCTTGTGTTGCGACTTCCTCCCTTTCTCGATTGCTGCCCTTCTATCATCCTGGTCCCACCTTCCTTTCCTCTGTCTGTACTTTTGCTGTAATGCTGTCATCTTCCTGCGTATTTGCTGGACTCTCTTCCAGTATTGCTGCCTGTCATCTCATTCCTATATTGCAGCCTGTCTCTGTTCACAGTCCATCTCAGATTCAGGCCAAGAGGCGATACTCTGCCTGGTACTTAATGTCACGCTTTGGGAAAAATACCCTTACAGTTTCAGATGTGAATCCTCTGATTTCGCTTGAGTTTTTCTTCCATGCCATTGTAAGATGGTGCTTGCAGCTCATGAACAATCTTTGTCTCTCAGGTTCCACAGCTATAAAGCGACACAGTAATGAATGATGATGTTTCTCAGACACAGTCACATTTAATCTAGAACACATCATTCTCTTCCCATTCCCTTACACACACACACACACACACACACACACACACACACAGTGAATGCAGAGAACAAGAGTGGAACTAGTTTACCACCAGACAGACTGATTCGCGCACACGAACATGAGGAGAAATTTCACATGATGCAAATGACTTTTTTTTTTTTTTTTTTTTTTTTTTTTTTTAAACAAGAGCAAAGAAGCAAACAAACTGGTCTGGTGAGAGTGTGCATGATCATAACCCTTTAAGAAATATGGATCTGCTTGGTGGGAATGAGAAGTGTCTGTGTTTTCCTTTCAGAGTTTCTTTGCAAGTCTGTGAGACTCACAAAGTATGAAGAGCAGGTGCTAAAACCAGTAAAAGCAAAGACTGTTTATTTGTTTGCTAAGAAACGATTGATGTGATGCACGTGCAGTTGTCAAGATGCAGTTGAGGTGTATTAGAAGTTTCCAGCCATTGTGATGAAAATGTCCGTTTCTGATGAATTCTTTTAAGTGAAAATAAAAAGGTGTGTCAGATCTTTGAGGCATGATGAAGGTTAATGCTTGAAGTTGTACATTTGCCCTTCAGAAATTGATGCATCATGCACTAGGTGCATTTTCTGTAAGCTAGATTTCAAAATATATCGTGTGTGGAGTGGATGGTGTTTATTTACATATTTTTGTTGTTTTTTTTTGTTTGTTTGTTTGTTTTTTTAAATCCACCCATGTCATGAATTTCATATTTGGCAAAAATGGCGAGATGCGTTTTAAGTTGACTTCAGGTGTCTGACACTGCAGTGGAGGAGTGTAGCGACATATTTCCTGTTATGTTCTGTATAATAATGAAGGGGATTGTCACCTCTGCCATCTGTTCCTCTATGATCCTTTCATAACCTTGTTTCCTGTAAGTTTCCTGCCAGATCATGAATATTTAAATGTACTTATAGTAAGATGACATGTACAGGAATATTTGAAGGTAGGAAATGTATGTCTGCCGTCCTTTTGTTTTGTTTTGTTTTTGGTATTATTTTGTAGTTCTTGAAATCTTTGCTGTATTATTGAAACCTTGTTATTGCAGTTTTGACTGTAGTATTTGATTATATGTAGTTTTTAGTGGAACCAGTTTTTGACATGAGTGGCTGTTGCCATGCACACACATTTGCATTTGTGCTTTTGTACACAAGCCATTAAACTCGTATATATACACATGCATACATCACACAAATAGGAAATTCATGAGGATGCATTCACTCGTACTCACACATATGGGCACACACACAACGCGCGCACGCACACACACACACACACACACACACACACACACACACACACACACCACACACACACACACACACACACACACACACACACTCTCTCTCTCTCTCTCTCTCTCTCTCTCAATCACTCTCCCTCTCCACTCCCCACACATACACTCTTTCCCTCTCTCATGTAAGCATGCGCATGTACACACACATGCATGCATGCACACATGCACACATGATAACTATTGTAATATGTGAAACTAAAGTAGTATTTTTTTTTAATTGGCTGAGTGAGAAATGAAGAAGGTACTTGTTTGTTTGAAGTGATCATGAAATAATTTAGATTTTTTTTTTTCTTGATTTCAAATTTATTTTGTTTTTGATTTATCAGACTTTATTTTGGTTAGTATGTCCATTAGGCAGTGTTTGATGATAATGCTTGGTTTAGATTAGTTATGTGACAAGACCACTTTTTTTTTTTCTCCATTCTCTTTCTTCTTCAGTGCCCTGTTAGTGGCACCACTCCCACAGGGCTCATTCCAGCTCTGCTGTACACAGCCACACCCATATTCTTTCTGTCACAGCCCAGGACTGACGGTCCTCAGGGAGCAGACAGTTATAGGTCGTAGTGAGGCAGCCTTGCTGAGGAACATGAGGCACCGCCACTTGGTCACTTTTGGTGGTGGTCAGCAGTGCCTGTTCTCATCCGACATGCCCAAGACCGCCACGTCCTCAGCCCCTAGCTGTGGAGAATGGATAGCTTAGTCTCAGTGTGGTCATGAGCAGAAGCCTCCCAATGGATGGAGCTACTATCGGCATCTGTTTGCAGTCCCCATGAACTTGCCAGTGCTGACAACTTGAATTCGAACTTGTTGAGAGGAGATGAAAGTGGGTGTTGACACAAGAGCATGGCATGAAAGACACAGAATTGTGTTGTCATTGAGGATGGCGTGGGTGCTGTTCCATTCTGATTTGAGACTACCTGACAGGGCTGTGCTCTATGCTTCCTCTTGCAGCAGGTATCCCAGCGTCACGGCAGGGACCAGGTGCACACATCTGTTGTCTTGGCTGAGGAATTCAATGAACATTCTCAGACACATATATGTGAAGAGGATAAACGTTCTCTGTGTAGGTCTAGTCTCCCTGCTTGAGCCTTGAGTATATACAGCATGGGAGAAAAGCAGACTGGAGCCAAATATCTTTCCAACCTTAGGGCCTTGATTCTGTGGCTTGTGTATAATGTTTTGCTTATTTCATGTGATAAACAATGCTTAATTAATGATGTTAAGTTTTTGCAAAGATAATTGAAAACATGTTGTTGCCTTATTGGAGTATTGTACTAATACGTTTCTCTCTTTACTGGATTGGAGAAGTCTTTGTATGGTGATGTCCAGACCAAAGCTCAGGCCGTGCCCAACCAGGGCGTGTGGGATATGCGTGGCAGCAGTTCTACTACGGCATTGAGATCCGTGTCTGGGCTATTGCCTGCTTTGCCCCGCAGCGCAATGTCCGGGAAGATGCACTGAGGTGAGGCAGGGGGCTGATGTGTGGAAGGAAGGGAGAGAGGGGGCTTATATACTGTTAATGTGATTTTAGGCATCATCTACTTTATATGTGAAACTGGGGCGAGCTACTGCTTGTCGGTTGGTCTGTTGGTCACAATGTCATGGCTAACACAGCACGGGCCCATTGTCCGCTAGCCTGCCAGTCAGTGGCAGTCAACCCTGTCAGAATAGCCAGTCCCTGCCTCTCTTAGGCCAGGCTCTGACTGATCAGGGACCAGTTTGTTTGTAAGACTAGAATTGCTTTTATTCTGTATTCTCTTTACAAAGTGCACATGGCCCTTGACAGTGCCTGAGACTTGATACCCCCACTTGGAGGCCTTCCTGGAGAATTGGAATTTTAATCACGGGTACACTCATGATCAGAATTGAAAAAAGACTTCATTTGATTATGTTTGAACATCCCTGGAAATTAGTGATTCAACCTTTTTTTCCCTTCCCACAAAGTAGGGAGAAACAGAAAGGTGTGTAGAGTGACCGAGCAGTCCAAAAGATGCGCTTCAAGTTGTATGAAGAATGTCAGTTGGAAACTATTGTGGACATCAGTACCACTTGCTGAAGACACGATTCCAGGATGCTTATGTACTGCATTATATTAGGAATCTGATTGTGCATACATCAGTTTAAGCAACTTATTGTTTGGAAAAGCAAAATGGGGACCTTTAACTGTCCAGGCAAAATTCTTGACATTTTGATGGAACGATTTCTGTGAACTCTACTTCTGGTTTTTGTTTTTTTTTTGTTTTTTTTTTTTTTTTGTTATAAATAAGTCATGAAAAATGTAGAAGTTATGAAAAATATAAGAGCTGTTTTGTAGTCACTGAAAATCAGACAGAACAGGATGTTATATATTCAGGGGGGGTTGCTGATAACGCTGTGGTGGAAGAACTACAGAATGCTGTAAAAGGAGACACACACAAAATGCTGAAAAAGGAGACACACATGATCAGAATTGAAAAGAAGCTTCACCAGACCATTACCAGGCTGGGGACCCTATGTTTTCCACAAAATTCCCTGGTTTAGATTTTTTTTTTTCTGCACTGTAAAGACTGTTCACACACACACACATGCACGCACGAACACACGCATGCACACACTTGGTTTTTCACTTTGGATGTGTGCAGATATTCTCATATAGGGGATCTTTCAAATGATGTGTTTCATGAATTGGTTCAGTGACCATCATTTTTTTGTCCCCCATAGTCTTGTGTGCCTGAGGTTGTATTTGAGTCATGTCTAGTCTGATAAAGGACTTAAATCCAGACAATTCTTTGGCTGTAAGATTCAGTGGAAATAGGAGTGGATGTTCATTAGGGAAGATTGGTGAAGGGATAGGAGAGAGAATTCGGAAAATGGATACACCAGGCGTGGCATGGTGTCCGGCATGTGGAAAATATGTAAATTAAAGCGATCACTGTCTGACCACACTGACCGTCTGGAGCCTCTGGAAACATTGAACAGCTCTCTAATTAGTCACAAACATGCAAATGCTGAATAGTAAACAGTGTACATCTCTGTCAGTTCATCTCTATCAGTGTGAGGGGAAGGTGAAGGACAAGATTTATGAATGGAGTTAGATATGAACACTGCCTTGGTTGCCCTTCGGATCTCTGCTCAGGTGCTTTGCTGATCCTATCGTCTCATGAGGTTGCTCATATGGTGAATATTTGTATGAAACATATACATAAAGAAAAATCCACTAGTGATGTTTTTGAACAAAAATGGTATATCAGGCTACATTTTGAACACTGCCTTGGTGGCCCTTCGGATCTCTGCTCAGGTGCTTTGCTGATCAATCATCTCTTATGAGCTGTCTGTCTGGTGAATATTTGTATGAACATATACATTAGAAAATCCACTAGTGATATTTTTTAACAAAAAATGGTATATCAGGCTACATTTTGATCCCAGAGTATTGGTAATGGTTTTTGTCAAAAAAAAAAAAAAAAAAAAAAAAACAGAAAAAAGCCAGGGGCAGGCCACAGGCCTTTAAAAAAAAAAAAAAAAAAGAAAAACAAGTTTGTTTCAGCCTCATGTGCCATTTTCAGTGATGGCATGGTCTTGGTCGATGAAAAGGTCAGGGAAACTCAGGGATTTTTTAAGTGATGTGTTGATAGGAACCCCGACTTAAAATGCTATTCCAACTAGGAATTTCCCATGGTGTCTGGTCTACAAGGACTTTTTGGGTGTGTGTTTTTTTTTTTGTGATTAGGAAATTGTTGTGATAATTTTTCATATCACCTTCTATGAGGAACTTGGGAAAGGTACAGAAAACTGAAGCAGTACACGCTAAAGAAAATTGATGTGCATGAATAAAGAAGAGTCATTTTTGGAGTTCGAGAGTATTTGAGTGTATTTCAATCTTGTCCATAAGCTTTTTTTTTTTTCTCTCCACCAGAAACTTCACCCCAAATCTTCAGCGAATCTCCAATGATGCGGGTATGCCAATCATGGGTCAGCCCTGTTTCTGCAAGTATGCCACAGGCCCTGACCAGGTGGAGCCCATGTTCCGCTACCTGAAGAACACCTACCAGGGCCTGCAGCTGATCGTAGTTGTCCTCCCTGAAAAAAACACCCGTATATGGTAGGGGAGATGACTCATGCACATGCACAACACTTTTCAGTGCAACACAGGAAATATGCATGCGCGCGCGCTCACACGCACACACTCACTCTCTCTGTGTCTCTCTCTTTCTTTCTCTCTCTCTCTCTTTCTCTCTCTCTCTCTCTCTCTCTCTCTCTCTCTCTCTCTCACACCACAGCGCCATGAGGCAGTCCGACATCACACCACATGAAGTCAAAACAATACACAGAGCCACAGTACCACAGCACACACATGTGCATACACACACACACACACACACACACACACACACACACACACACACACAATGTTGTGCAACACAATGCATGGATGGGGGTGCACACACACACACACACACACACTCATACGTACAAAAAATCATGTGACACAACACAGCAACACATGCACATGCACTTGCACACATTGAAAAACAACACACAAAACACATCATACCTCAACAATAGAACATGCCTCAGTATCACACTACTTCGTACCATGACACCACATACACACACTGCGGTTACTATTTCCTTATGATAAATGAAAACCTTGATTATTTTTTTTATATTTCATATGATGAAAGGAAATGATTTGCGGAACAGCTTGCCATTTGGGTATTAAATATATATTGTGATTGGTTTCTTTTTTCTGATTTTTCATTTACTAGCTATGGAAGTTTCAACCCATGGTTTTAAATTGAATTGTTGGATTGTCTGAGTAGCCTGCCTTTTGTCAGAAAAGCTGGGTGTTACCTTCACCTTTTCAGTCTGTGTCAGTGGGAAGTTTCACAATGTCTTGTCCGCAGCGGGAGGTGAAGAGGGTGGGTGACATCATGTTCGGCCTGGCCACGCAATGTGTGCAATCCAAGAACGTGAACAAGACGACGCCCCAGACCCTGTCCAACCTGTGCCTCAAAATCAACGTCAAACTGGGCGGCGTCAACAGCATTCTGCTGCCCAGTATACGGTGGGTGGAAAGCAGCAGTGCGCTGTGGAGGGTGGTGTGTTTGTGAGCCTGTACTGTGTTTTTTTTTTTCTTTCTGATACTGTTATTAAACTTGTTAATGTGGACATACACCTGCCACCTCTCGCCGATTAGCCTAAAGAAAATTTTATGTAAGGTCAACAGACTTAACAGACATGCATATACAGAGATGTGTAACAGCCACCAAAGTTACACCAGAAAGAAAGAAAGGTATAATTCCACCTCATGCAGGTCGGTGGTCCTGTGGCTGATTTTGTGTATGGCATGTTGATTTTGATGAAACGCTGCTTCGGTTCATTTTTGCAGTTGAGAGAAAATCATGTAAGGTATGTCAGTGTTGTTTATGTTGAAAAGACACTTGCAATTTCCATTACCGTATACAGCAGTCAGTAACAAGGTAGTCTTATGCTGTGTTTGCAGTTTGTATGTGGGGTTAGTCTGCTGTAGTTGCTTCAATGAGTGTGGGTCAACATCTAGGAACCCAAGCCTTTGCAGCTAGGTGTGGGGGAGGAGAGGGAAGGAGGGATGATGGGGGACGATGACATTTTGTGTATGGAAGTCATTGATGTCTACTGTTTTGCTGACATTGTTTTTAGTGGAGGTGACAATGATCGTGACAACACACGAAGTGTCGATGTTGCCAGACTAATATGCAGGCACCACAACTATCACACTTCTGTCCTTGTCACGTAGATAACTTTTAGAGGGTGGGGGGGGGGGGAATAAGGGAGGGTATCTTGCTGCAGGAGGACAGATTCCTGTGGCAGATGGCAGGAGTTTTGGTGGTGTAAAGCATGTCTGAATCATTAAAAGGAAAAGAACAAAACCCCAAAGACATGACTTGAGGACCAACTCTTGTTGGTTTTTTCTCATGACACAGCTGGAGCCTGCACATCTGGTCACGGTTGTGTGATCGATGCATGCGTGAAACTCTATAGTCTACGGACACATACCTGTCAAACTAATTTTTGCTCTTTGTCATTTAAGTCCAGATTGCTTTGTGTCATAACAGAACTTTCAGTGCATAATGTTTTTTTTTTTTTATATTTCTGGTTCCAACGTATGTGAGAGATGAAATAAAAGGTATAGGGTGTTTTTTTGGTTTTTTTTTAATAGGGAGGCAACAGCTCCAGCTGCTGCGAAACAGAGAGAGACAGCAGTTAATATTGCATTGGTAATAGGGAAAATAATCAATACTTCCACTCTCTCGTCTATACTGTATCTGCCTGGGTCTTTGTCAACCCCTAGACCCTGGTCAGGTTGTCGGCGATTTTTCAGTGGTGGGAAGTTTCATCATGTTAATCACGTATAGTGTGTTGTTTGATGATGTCAATGCCATGTAATTTGGGGAAAGCCTTGACATGAGCCAGCCTGGTCTTCAGCCCCCGCCGTGTTTCGGGAGCCCGTCATCTTCTTTGGGGCCAGCATCACCCACCCTCCTGTTGGGGACAGGTGTAAGCCCACCATCGGTGCTGTAAGTTCACAGTCTCTGCCCCCACTCCCCCCCCCCCCCTCCCCTCTTTCATTACCCCCTATCTAACTGTCATCCTGACGTCTTTGTGGCGACTCTCAAACTTCAGTTCTTTCTATGCTCGTCCTCTTCCTTCCTGATGCATTGGCTCTGTTCTGCAGAATGGATGGTCTTCTGGAAGCAAGGGGGTTAACTAGGGGGACATACATGCACACACTGGACCGCCCACACCCTGGCGCACATTGCTCTGAATAAAGGAGCAGTGGTGATCAATCGGAGCATACTTCTGGAGAGGATGGAGAGACAGACTCGTTTGTGATGAGGCATAGAGTGGCGATAGTTTTGATAGAAAAAGTAGGATGGCAGGTGGTGGGAGAGAAATGTGACTGTTGAGCCAGGTAACGTGTGTTCTTTGTCTCTCCAAACTGAGTGCACATAGCTTCAGCAGAAGATTTTTGGTCGGTGTTCGATATGTGTTTTGTATTCTTGTGGCGTGGAAACACGAAGCTGGGGTCTTTCTAATTCATTGTGTTGTGTTGGTATTTGATGAGTGTCATGTGGCGTGGAAACGTGCAGCTAAGACATCTCTAATCATTTCTCCTCTTGTCTATTGTTGCAGATGGGGTGTGTCGCTTGTGTCTGCCATATTACTGCAAAATGAAAAGCTTTATTCATTCCTGTCAGTATATTACATCTTCTTCAAAACTGTGTCATGTGTACGGCCATGCTGACAAAACTCTCCGAAAGCGAAAGCATAGTGGCTGACCCAGTTCCTTCTGTTGCTTTGTCTTTCTCTCTCCTAGGACTGTGTATTGTACTGGTGTATTCTCTTTCAGAAGCAGTAACTCACTTGCATTATGCACTTTGTTATTCTCCGTCTCTCTGTTTCCAACATGGCACAAAACGTTTGGCATGAATGGTGTTAAAAAAAAGTTTTGACCAGCGTAAGAAATACAAAAGAAAAAAGAAGACTGAAAAGTAGTCTCGTGCATCAGGGATTTTTTTGTTTTGTTTTCGGCGAAGAAAAGAGAAAAAAATCCGTGAAATTTGCGGAAGGTTCTTCAAGGGATCCAGACTTGGACAGTCCATCCTGGATAGATCAGTTTAAAAGTTTAAAAAATTTTTTTTTTTTTATTTACTATTGACCCTCCAGGTACCATGATTTCTCCTCGCTTCCCATCCTGCCTCCCTCTTGCCTCATGAAGGGTGAGGCTGCTTTTTTCAGGTTCTGCAGGGAAAGAAGATGAGGAGGAGAAGGCAAAAAAAAAGGACTGAACACAGAACTGCTGCTGCAAAGGTGTGGCCCTTTGTTCAGGTGTCCGCCGTCATTGCTTCTCCCTTTGCCCCAGTTCATGTGCAAGGTGGCTGTTTTTTTTTTTTCTGCTTTCATCAGCCCGGCAGTGTTCCGAGAACCGTTTGATTTTTTCTTGGCCAGATGTGACCCACCCCCCTGCCGGAGACAGCAGTAAGCCCTCCATTGCAGCAGTAAGTGAGCTCCCCTGGTTTGAGGCGACAGTCCGCAAACACTTGTGTTGGCTGGCTGCGGGCTTGGCCCTGTGCTTGGCTGTGGTCACTTTGTATTTCACCCTGTGTGTGTGTGTGCGCGCGTGTGTGTGTGTGTGTGGGTGTGTGTGTGTGTGTGTACGCACTGAAAATGCTTGCTTTCTTCATCACCTTTGTTATTAACTTTCATGGAGTTGGTTTCTTTTAACGCAGTTAACTTTGTTGTTGTTAGTGTCCTTATTAACAATCGATTGCTTAATCCTTTAATGTTTACCAGAGAGAAGCACTCAGAAAAAAATCTTCCTGCAGGGTTGAGGATGATACAGACAGATCAAAGCGCCCGTCCACAAACGGTTTTATTTGTGTACTTCATTTTACAAAACAGTACCCTTGGTCTGAAAAGAACTCGCCCAAAGAGCTAGTGTAGTGTATGATATCCATTTGAAAACCAGTTTCTTTCTCTTTTGGATTGCTGGTGCAGAGGGCTGTGGAAGGTCAAGCCAAAACATGGCTGTGGACAGGGAGTCCGAATGAACGACGTGGGTGCAATGCGACTGAGCTGGCACGGAAGTTGCGACAAAAAAAAAAAAAATAATAAATAAAAATTTAAAAAAAAAAAAAAGGTCCATAGGATTGTCAGGAGAGGCTGGCGTGTGGTTTGTGAGCATTCAGTGTAGAATTTTGAGAGGAAATGTTTTTTTTTTTTATGGAAATATCCAGATTTTTTTTTTTGTTTTGAACTAGGAGTATTGTCAGATCAAATTCTCCCACTGAAGTCACCATGTCAAGGGGTTTTGCTGCTGAGGATTTTTGTGGAGCGCTTCCACTGGATTGTCAGATTGAAGACTAAGCAATGAACAGAGAATGATGGGCAGGGAGGGCAACCCTGATGTGGCTTCAGTAGTCGGCTGGACTGTGAAGGTCATAACTTGTGAACTGGGTGGAGAGTAAGGCACCCAATTGACATAGGTGCCTGGAAATGTGGGCAGTGCTAACGTTCACTTGGATATTATTTTCAGACAGAGAGACATGCATACACATGCTTATATATACACTCACATATGCTAGTGTCATTGGTTAGGAAAACATGTTTATCTATCTCCCACAGTTTCCATCTTTTATATGTATCTGTCTGAATTGGTAACTCTGTTTTTCCTGGCTATAAAGGTGCACTCCACCTTGAAAAGAAAGCTGTAGAATAGAGATAACATGCCTAAAGATTTTCGTTAGCAGCCTGTCATTTGAAATGTACAGAGAAATTTTATTTCCCTTTATTTATGTTACTGTCTTCAAACCTCGATCCTTTAGACCACCAGAGTCCACCATAGGTCCTTTCAACCACCGGAGTCCACCATAGGTCTTTAACCATTGTGGATGTCTCGAGGATCTTTCTCCTCGCAGAAAGTGATGCAGAAACATCATGATTTCCACTTCTCTTCAGCCAGTCTCAATGACAGGAGTAATGTGAAGGCATTACATTGTGTGCTGAGATCATTTGAGGTGGTCAGCTGCTTGTTTGCGGACTAACTTTGTCAAACTGGCAGGGCATTGGGGAGATGGCAGATTCCAACAAGATCAGCGGAATTGCGGTACCTCCGAGAGAGAGTGACATTGTTGTCCACCAGGGAGATCACAATTGGCACAGTCTTAACGAGTTACTTCCCATGTTCTTTTTATGACAGGACATGGCCAGGATACAAAATAAAAACGCTGATACCGCCAGCAAGACGTAATTGTCCATGAATGCGTATTATTTTCGTAGATCATTATTCATTTGTCGCAATAAGTTCCCCACCATTCGTGTTCAGTGGTAAATGTGTAGTGTCAGCAGATCCTGGATTCATTGCTTGATCCATATCTGCTCCACCAAACTTTCATGGGTGTGCGTGGTTGCACCTTGTTACATCTTGTCACTATGTTACATGAAAATGGGTCACATGGTTTTTTGCGCAATAAAAAAATTGTAATGATGTTATTGAATGATCCTGGATGGGCCATCTGATGGGGGTCCATATTCCTTCTTTGGATGATGTTTGGTCAATACAGGTGTTTTTTTTTTTGGTTTTTTTTTTGTTTTGTTTTTGATAATCCTGTAACAGGCAGATAAATGAAGGAATTCAGGTGAAAACAGATGTTTATGGCATAGGTAGTAATGGTGGAACACCAGAAGTAGCAGAGAATAGAACTTTGTAGTCTGCAGGAGAAAGTCTCTCTTTGGCTACAAGATTTTTCCCTCATAGTTTGGTTTGAATGGGGAGCATTTTAGCCTGGAAGTTGTGTGTGTGTGTGTGTGTGTGTGTGTGTGTGTGTGTTCTAACAGAATTATGGCAATTTTGATGTAGGTTTGGTTTTTGCTGTGAAGAGCTGCCCACCACAAGATTGTCGCTACCGTGTTCAATATCAAAATGATGTGGAAGGCTTTCAAAATATTAACTGCATGCTGCGAAAATTGTTTCCCTCGTTGACACGTATTCCTGTGGTGACAAGATGAAATAGGCAGACATCCGTCAAGGTCGTGGACAAACAGTTGGATGTGGTAGAGTCCTGTACCGAAATCGGCTTCTTCCCCTATCTCCTCATGATTTCTCATTCCCCGTCAGCCCCTTCGCTTCACGTTTATGTTTCACTGTTTTATTTTTGAGTCTGCTGTTCATTTCGTTCTTATTAGTGTAATGAAGTCTCCCATCGCTACCCATTCCCCACCCTTTGTCTCGCGTATCATCTCTGTCTTCACCTTCTTTTCAGATTCATTCCCATTCTCTGCTGCTGCTGTCTGTTGTTTTTGAGCCGTCGGTTAAGGATTGACTGACGTTTTCGCAGGGAATAGGGGACTTCTTGAATAGTAATGGCACCTGAGGAGTGTTAACTGGTGTTGTCACGCCAAGTTGAGTGCTTTGACCAATCAACAGTGACTTCAGCGTTAACCCTCACACACACGTTATTTGGTCAGCCAGTTTGACAATGTGCTGAAAGGTACAAGTAGCACAGGGATGGTTACAAAGTCCTAAAAGGAACGCGCACACGCGCACACACACACACACACACACACACACACACATATGCACACACACACACACATGCACATACACACATATGCACATACACACGCATGCACACAGGTGCACACGCACACACGCACACACACACACACACACACACACACACATATATGCTGCAAGATCTGTTGATTCTTGCAAATTCGTTTCATACCATCCCATGGGAGTAAAAATATCGAATCCTATATATAGTCAGGGACTTGTTTTGTACATAACATTCCTGTAAACACGAAGTGAATTGTTTTAGAGCTCCAAGCAAACTTTTTACATACTTTGAAAGTGAGAGGGAGGGAGGGGGAACTGCCTCCAAATAACAAGCTTCCCCCCCTCACCCCTAAATTCTGCAAGTCTTCAGTCATATCTTTCAGGAAGAAGGGGGGGGGGGGGGTGGGGTGTTTGTTTAAATCAAGTAGTGGCTATAATTTGCTGAGTATGTCTGCGTTGTAAATATTTTTGCAACTTTTAAGAAGAAAGGGTAATAGTCCCCACCAGATGATACAGACAAACAGATTACAGGACAAAACACAATGCATTTCGACCTCTCAGGTCTTCTTCAGGCAAAAACAAACGACAATTAGGACAATGAAAATGAAGAACGAGCAACCACTTATCTTCTCATATTTGGGGAAATGGATGTTGGACTACAGTTAGATCAGTTAGCCATTCTGCTTTTCTCTAAAACCATTGTATGAAGCCAGCCAGGTTCCTTGCTGTAAATTCAGTTTTGTTGTCTTATACTGTACCATCACAAACTTGCGCGAGCTTAGTTTGCAAATGCTGTTGGCAGAACTTTTGTGGCTAATGCAGTACTAAGACAATGTGTAGACCATCTTGCATTTCCGATCTGCAGCGTGCTACTTTTTTTTTCATACCCTTTGTTGTTCTTGTTTATTTGGAAGTGTTGACACCCTTTCATTTTATGCAGTGTAGGTGGTTTTCTGATTCCTCTGTATGGTTAACACGCACCACCAAGCCCTGTCATTTTTAAACCTAGCGTTAATCTTATATTAGCTAATTTATGAACAAAGACATTTGTTCTCTCTTTTATAGGGATATGTGGAATCAATTATCATTTCCAAGTATGCTACTTGGTGCCTAGTTGGTGCAGAAAGTAGTAGTGATTTCATTTCACTTTTTTTATTCTTGTTGTGTACCTGTTTGAATGTAGTCTGTTTCTAGTATTGTTTGCTTTGAAGCAGACTTATTTTGTTCATCTGCTGTGTGTTTTGTCAGTCATTCTTGTCCCGCCTGCTTCAGTTTTCGTTACCCAAATATCGGTTGCCTTCTCCAACATGGATACATTTTCATTTGTTTGTGTATGTTTTTTTTTTTGTTTTTGTTTTTTTTTAATCTGAACATTACTGGAAGGCTGGAGAAGAGAATCCATCCCTGTTTGAGCGCACTTTCCCAAAACATTTCTTTACAGAATACTTAAGTTTCGAAAAAAAAACCCCCCCCCATCCTTTGAGCTGTTTCCTTCACCACTTCTTTGTGGCCAGTGCAACCATTTCTACCCCTTTGAATGTCCCATGTGAACAGTTAGGGCCGTAACCCTCCCCCTAAACTTTGAATTAAGCAGAGAGTTCGACATAGTGCAGTACTCTGTACTTTATGCCAGATTGGGTAAGGTTTCTTCTGCTTTGCCTTTGTATACGGTTTGCTCGGAAATGTGGTCAGACTTGGTAAACTGGTCTTTGCTTGGAAAGAGTGCAGTGTAGGGAATATTCCACCTCAAGTCAAGTCAAGTCAAGTCAACTTTATTATCTCAATTGAGAAATTAATTTGTGGTCGCACACATTCACAGTTAATAAACAATAATTTTGTCACTTACCCATTTCCTCACATATGACATACATTCATATAAAGAATTTGGATTTCAGTTAAACATCTCCTTGGTTCATAAAAATCAATGGACAGGGGGAATAAAACTTTGTTTAAATCTGACACTTCTGCATTTAACCGATCGATATCTTCGTCCTGACTGAAGAAGGTCATATACTGATTTGCAAGAACGTGGGTCTGGTCACACGCAATCTTCTTCGCTTTACAAACAACACGGCACCTGTACAGCTCACTTCGCTTTCATGGACATTAATGTCCATATATCACCAAGCTGTCTTCCTAACAACTGGCAAGAATTCAGCACATACACGTGTGTTTCAGATGCATCACAAAGCAAGGTGTAGTCACACCCTTTTCTCTGCTAGGGAGTAAGCATGCCACAGCAAAGAATTTCTGGGGGTACATATTCAGCTGAAATCACTCTGAGTCATGGACACTTTCACCTTCACACCAGTGTGACTTTGCAACAAGTTGGAAACTTTGATAGGAGCGTGCTCTCATTGTACTGGACACCTTTATATGGTGCAAAGGAGCCAAGGCCAAACTGTTCTCACTGAGTGAGTGAGTGCTTGTGTTGTCAGGTAAATCATTGATTGACTAACAGCTCAGCTTTTACTGAAAAAAAAAAAAAAAAAGTGCTGCGGGTCTGTTGGAGTTGATGAAATGTTCAAACAGAATACTTTGCATATCTCCATTGCCACATACCAGTGTGTGATCAAACCTCTGGGAAATGATGTAATATATGCTGGTAACATTTCATCTCTGCATGATCTTTAACTTCTGAGGTATTGTACCCTTCATTCTGTGTGATCTAATTGACTGGTACTTTATTATTTTTGAAACTTTTTTTTTTTTTTGCTGATTGTTTTGCTAATGACATTGGTGCCGTTCAGTTTGCTTATTTTGACTACCATTAACTGGTAACTGTTTGATAAGCTCTGCTTGGCATGTTGTCTGCCTGCTTTGCTCTTGATTTCTGTCTTTTTTTTTCTCTCTAATTTGTTGTTTTGCTTGCTGGTGATCTGTTCTTTCCAATACAGTCTGTGTGTTTAGAAATGGAAAAATTTTAGTCAGACTGGTGTTTTTGTTTATCTGCCATTCTTTGCACTGCTGAGGGTGACTGGGAAAATGCTTTCCTGGTTGAAAGATTTATGTATGCTTTCAGCATCAGTATCAGTCCGGTTTGCAGGTAAATCCGTCTGACTACAAAGGGATGTTATTCACGTTCCTTGAACTTTTATTGATCAGGACTAAAGAAAAGTAGACCAGATTTTAGATTGAAGTTATGATGATATGCAATGGGTAATATTTGATGTTTAATTTGGGGGGGGGGGGCAGAAAAACTACTAGTTTGTCCATTCACTTTCAAACTGCGTTAGGAGGGATCTCTCCAAAAGCTGCTATCACTTTATGTAGGGGTAGCTTTTGAAAGAAAAGAGCATGATATCTGGGATCTGCTGAGTATCGACATGTGATGTAGCTTTTACTTGTGTACTTTAGGTTAAGACCAATTCTTTAAGTACGAAGAAGAGTTTGTGATAAGAGTGAACAAAACAAGTCTGTTGCTCTGTGGTAGCCAGGACAGCCTCGGTTTATACAGGGCGGAATGTACAGCCCGTTTTTTTTTTTACCAACAGCTTGTCGGCTTCAGACTCCAGAATGATGCGCGGTGTGTCATAAAGTGTGTGTAGATCAGAGGTCCAAGTGGCCTACAGTCCAAAGCCTGCTGAAGTTTGGATTTGGACTAAAAGCAGGTGTGGCCAACACTGCAGTCCAAGTGTGTGGATGTTTGTGCTCACAGCTCTGAGTTTGCTTACCCTGTGTATAGAGAAAGGAGGAGGGGTTTGTATGTGTAGTTACGGCTCATCATGTGAAGTAAAGAGAGGGCCATCCTTTCGGGGGGGGCAGGGGGTGGCATTTCCATGGGCACCATAGGGGCATTTATGGCAGCGTGGGAGGGGGGGCAAACATGGCATTTCAGGGGGCATTGGCATGGGCCGGCGGCATCTTACTGGGGGGGGGAGGGGGCCACATTTGGGGGCCACCGCAGATGCGGGCGGGGGGCATAGGCATGGGAGGGGCGGAGGGGCATGGGGGGGGAATAATGGGGGCCATTGGGAATTTCAATGGCATGGGGGAAAGGGAATCATATCAGAGGGGGGCCGGGGCATGGGCGTGGGGGGGCGGGGGAATGGCATAATTTCGGGGGGGGAACGGGCATTTTGGCTATGGTGGGGTGGGGGGGCAGTGGCATATGGCATTTTGGGGGGGCATTAGGGGGGGGCATGGACGTGTGGGGGCATGGTGTGCGGGGCTGCGGGGGCATTGGGCCAGGGGGGGGGGGTAGGGGGGGGGGGGGGGCAATGTCCGCGGGGGGGGGGCCATAATGGGGGCGGGGGGGGGGGCATGCGGGGGGGGCATTATGGATTTCATGGGGGCAGTCTGCCAGTCATTGGGCGGGGGTGGGGGGGGGGCATCATCCCTGCGCAGGCGCATTTCAGAAGAGGCGGGGAGGCAAATTCGGCATGGGCATTTCAGATCAAGGGCATCATCATCATGTTCGGCTGGGCGGGTAGGGGGGGGGGCTCCCATGGGCATGGGGGGGGCCGGGGCGGCAGGGGGAGGCCATTGAGTGGGGGGGGGCATGAGGGGCATGAAGTGGGCGTGGGGGGGGGGTGGGGGGCACATGGCCTGGGCCTTGGGGGGGGTCATGTGTGCCGGGGCATTTCACAGGGCATGGCGCATGGGGGGCATGTTTTGGAGGGGGGGCATTGGGGGGGGGCATTTGAGGCATTTGGCGGCATGGCAGGGGGGGTGGGCATTGGCGGGGGACATTGGGGGGGCGGGCATGTTCGGGCATTGGGGGGGCAATGGCAGTCATGGTGGGGGGGCTGTATGCAGTCTGGGATTGTATTTTTGTGCCAGGATGTGAGAGAGTGTGTGTGTGTGTGTGTGTTTGTATGTAATGAATGGGTGGTGTGTACAGTAGCTTTTTGACATGTGTTTTCATCTCCAAGAGGTAGTCTTTTTTGATGGTGATTGGTGACATCTGTGACTGAGAACAAAGGGAGGGTAGGGTGTATTTCATTACTGATATCACATGTTTTTTTTTTTGGTTTTTTTTTTAAACTCTGCTGTTAATGTTTGGAGTGTGGGAGAGATGAATAGTTTGCATGCTATATATATTATATACTTCAGGTCCCCCCTCCCGCCTCGTCATTCTCCACCTTTCTGTCTTGGAGCGTTGTTTACCCCTGCCCAATGGTCTTGCCGCTCCTCAGCCATACCTGTCTCCTCTGTCATCCTCTGTCTTTACTGCACTGTGGTTCTGCTGCTTAGCCCTTCCACAGAGCTGCCAGGTGCCAGTCAGCTACACTTATGGTATAGCAAACTACAGTTTGTTGACAAACAAACGCTGCTATTCTGTGCTGAAAGGCTATGTCAAAAGTAAGGGGGGGGGGGAGTAAACTTAATAGGCATAGCTGCAGCTCAGGTGGAATTGAGTGTAGACTGTAAACTTACTTTAACTGAGAATGGCCAGTGTAGTAATGAGAGGAAGAAAGTGCAGACACAAAAACAAGTAAAGATGATCAGAATTTTGCCACCATTTCGGTATTTTTGTAAGTCAAAGTCAAAACCTTGAGACATCAAGTGAGATTTCAGTCTCCTTAGTCTTCCTTCACTTCTTGTCTGAAGGGAAGTATGACTGATAGTGTTACCGAGTCTAACTTGATGGATTGCATATGACTGTTTTGCTGAAAATTGGAACACTGCACTTGAGATGTGAAAATGCTACACTTTGTGCTGTTGAGACTTTGGCAGCTCTGTCTCCATTTCTTTGATGCCTTCAATGATAAAGTGATAAAATGTGGATCGTTTGTTGTGTTCGGTGCTTTTCCTGGTATGAACTAGCTCAAAGTGTCAAGTCGTTAAGTGTTTAATGTACAAAAAATGGGGAAAGTCTTCTGTCTCAGTACTCATGCAGATTGACATCTTGTTGCACATAGATATCTTTTATATTCATGCATAAAGACCATGTTTATATGCGTATACATTTTATGTAATAAACTTACACATGCAGACACTTGAAACACCACATCGGATATTCACTACACCACACAGTTACACACTCTGATGCACACATTCACACATACACCACCACACACACCACCACCACCACCACCACCCACCAATTGTTTTGCTTTTGTTTTTTTTTCATCTAAAAGAGTCAAAAGGAAAAAAAAAAAAAGACATTCACGCTGAACCCCAAAACAGGCATACATCACCCCCAACGAATTATACACCACCATGTCACCAGGTGGTCGGCAGTATGGACGCCCACCCAGTCGCTACGCGGCGGCCGTGCGGGTGCAGGAGCACCGTCAGGAAGTGATCTACGAGCTGGCCACCATGGTGCGAGAGCTGTTGATCCAGTTCTACCCGCTCCACCCGCTTCAAGCCCACCCGCATCATCTTCTACAGGGACGGGGTCAGCGAGGGCCAGTTCCATGCTGTGAGTATGAACAGGGGCATCGCAGAGCAAGGTTGGGGAAACAGGGGGAGCATTGACAGTGAAGTAGAGTGAAGTGAGTGGGGTGGGAGTGGAGAGTGAGGTGAGTGGGGTGGGAGTGGAGATAAAATGAAAAAAGAGGAGATTGAGACGGACAGAAAAGGGTTTTAGATGAGCAAGGAGAGATGGAAAGAAAAAGCGTTGAATAAGAGCTTACATTTCTAACTTGCAGACTTTTATCATTTGCTTCAGATTGATGATAGTTGCAAAGTCCGTTCACGTGTTTACTGGGGTAATGCGTTGATGGGTAGCTTATCTGAGGCATCTGGGGAGGGGGGGGGGGGGGGGGGGGGGGGGGGGGGGGGGGGGAAAGAGATGGATTGTAAAGTCTCATAGCACTGGAAAAACATGTTTTAGGTGAAGCACATGAGTGTTGTTTTTCAAATTACAAGCACAAGTGGTGTACTTGCCTCACTCTTTGGCATGCTACACCACTGGAACACTAATTCAGCAGCATATCAGCAGGAAGTTGTCCTGGATTTGGAGTGAAATTAATTTGACAGGAAGATTTTTAGGAACATAACAGATTGGTGATTGCACATGATGGATGCAAAAGTACTGAAGAGCAATTGACAGCAGAAAAGCTGAAAAATCAGCCAGGTATGGAAATGTAATATTGCTGAATGAATTTCAAATAAAAAAAATTTTTGAACATTTTTGGCGGTAGGGAGATTCAAAATGTTGGGCCCATTTGTGACTTGATCTCTATTGAGCACCTTGTCAGTCCATGATTCAGAATCGATGAGGCCAGTTGTTTATCAACAAAAACAGAAACAACAGTAAAATATAAGAATTCTTTCGTCCATCTGAGCTACGATCTTGATTCAGCACGGGAGTTCAGTGGATCTTGAATGTAGTATTTATTGCCTTGTAAACTGTAAACTTCACAAACAAATAAACAAAGCTTTTTCACAAACTTGAAAAGACGGGGGGAGAGGAGGAGGTAACAGAATCACATTTTTTTCAGTTTGATCAAGTCGGTTTTGTTGATATTTGCACAGCATGAATTTTTGTTTCTGTGCCAAAGTCATGATGAAATATGCTGAACAGTTAGGTAGTGGGGGAAAACAGGCACAGGCTAACAATTCTTCCATCATTATACTAATGACTTGGCAAAGATTGTAAAAGAAAAATTGAATATGAAGAAAACGTGAACTTGAAAGTAAGAAAATATATATCATAAATATGAAAACCCTTCACTAGCTGCCTGAGAGAACCCCATCGTAATCCCTTTCGAAGACAGATCTATTTGTATTGCCTGCTCCTAGGCCTTTCGTTCGCTGGATCAGACTCATCAGGGAGACACGGCTGATTGTGTCTGTGCTCTTGGCGTCGGATGGAGACACACCATGTTCATGTCTCCCTCTTTGTACATAATTTGAAAATAATGCAGCTTGTGTGAAAATCGTGCTGAAACAGCTGCTTTTGCTTCTCGACTAAACCCTCACCATCCACCCCTTGCCCAGCGGACAGTCAGTCAGTACAATGTTGGGCAGACTTCAGTGACACAGACAGTTTAAGTGTGTGACCTGTACATGACCTGCATTTCTTGTTTGCCTAAACCTACTGACAAGGTACAAAAGGGTTCAACCAAAGTGACTCACCCCATTTCTTGCGCATGTTTGCGTGTTCCCTTCGGGCCCCTGCCAGTATTAGTTTGCTTTTAAAATACATATTCATTTTAGTATCACTTTACTGGTCTGTCTATAGCCGCCCTGGTACCTTTACCTCGACCCCCTCCCCCAGCAGTCCTTAATTCAACTCATGTTTTGACCAGCTTTTGAAATAAGATTTATTTGTAACTCTTGTTGGCATATTTGAAAACATAATATTTATTAACTTAAAGAGGATCACACCATCGTCAAGTAATGTCACTTAATGGAGTTTGGAAAGTAAAATTTAGGCAAGGAAAAAAGTTTAAATTTTATGAAACAAAAGTTTTTTATGACATCCCCTCCCTCTCCAACACCACCACCCCACCCTGTACTCCTACCCCCACCTCCACCCCACCCCTCACACTCACTCACACACGCACACGCACACACACACACACACACACACACACACATACACACACACACACACAGAAAATTAGGATATTTCTCACAACAAATAACTGTACAGATAAGAATAATTGAGAAGTGGTTGTTTACTGAGATTGATGACATTTGATTTCTGGGAGGGCTATGTGGGTTAAAAAGGTCTCTGTGAATACAGTATTTACAGAACCAGTGGTTTTCACCCATATGAAGTTGAGGTCTTGGTTTCATTAGAACTTATTTTGCTGCTTTGATGATCAGTATAGCTCAGTTTGTTTTCATGCTTACGTCCTGAATAAATAAAGGGCTTGAAACATTTCCAAAACAAGGAAAAATACAAAAAAAAAGAACAACAGAAGGATGTATCAAACTGTTATCAAAAAGATGTAAAGATGTGTGATTGATAAAAGTTACAGGTAAAAAGTGTTACCTATTCAGAACTGAAAATGCAACATTTTTATGCGTCGAGTGCATTAGGTATCGTGTTGTATGTAAATGTGTTGGTTTTGTTTTAAACTACATAAAACCTATGCCGATATACTGAATTGTTCTGGAAAGGGTAACCATTTTTTCTGGTCTTTAAGAAGTACCAGCAGCTAATAATAGCAGTAATCAAGAGAGGTGGGAGGTAGGCCTCTGGTCCTGTGAGCATACCAGCAGATGACAGTGATCCAGAGAGGAGGTAGATTTCCCCTTCTTGTGGAAGTGGATGTCTCAGTTCGATGCCCCACAATGTGGGTGCCTGCTCACGCCTGTAGACCTATGTGCAGGTGCTCAGTCACGAGCTGAGAGCGATCCGTGAGGCCTGCACCAAGCTGGAGGTGGACTACCGCCCCGGCATCACCTTCATCGTCGTCCAGAAGCGCCACCACACCCGCCTCTTCTGCTCCGACCGCAAGGACCAGACCGGGCGCAGTGGCAACATCCCTGCCGGCACCACTGTCGACATGGGCATCACCCACCCCACCGAGTTCGACTTCTACCTGTGCAGTCATGCTGGTATTCAGGTGAGAGGTGTGGCTGCTTGTACCTGTGCGGTCACACGTGAGTTTGGAGAGGGGCGGGAATGAGTGAATTGAAAATAATGCCTTTGTAAGTCTCTATGGGGGTGAAAAGTTGTGAGTAAGAGAAACATATTGATTGCGATGAAGAGGAGGTCTTGAACTGAAAAAGGATTGTTGTTGATATGAACGTCAAATGAAACAAGAAAAAGAAAAACAGAAGATGGAGGGAAAAAGAAAAGAAAGGTGGAGAAAAAGAAAGTTGACGTTTCTGTACAAGTGTGCAGATGTTTGGGTAATTGCTGGTTTGAATTGCTGTTGGAATTTGGACAGTATCAAGTTCATTTGGGGGATTGGGCATCTTCTTCAACAGACTTGAGTTCAAGGTTGTATCCATACTAATCAAATTTGTATGCTTTTCTATACAGTTTTTGTGCTATAGCGCAAGTTGAGCAAACTCAGCAATGTGAATTCTGTGCGTCTTTGTCCACCTGTCTTGAAGTGTTGCAATGATCAAACCAACTTTAAGTCCCAGATTAGATTTTTCATGTGGAACCTGTCTTCATATGGACGGAAAATCTAGGCTGTAAAAATGATGAATTTCGTTGATGATATGCTGGGACGAATGCTCAGAAAGGGGTTAGTGTGAGTCACATAGTGATGAGAATGCTCAACTGGTGGTGTTTGCAGTCAAAGGAAGGTGAAGGTGAGACGTGGCAAAAACTTCACAGGATGTCTCTGTTCAGCATTTGGCCTTCGAATGAAAGGAAGGTTTAAGGTGCAACTCCACGATCAGTGATGCAGAGAGAGCTCATTGGACTAAGTAGGTACTGGTGGTGAAGTTGGGCAGATCAGAGCTTGGATGTTGATCATCGCTTGCTCAAGTTAACATAGTAATTATATTCATCATATAGGGAGTGTAAAACAAACTCCCCATGTTTTTGTATGTAGATGGAGAAAGTTTCCCTCAGAATTGTTTGGACAGTCTCACTGTAGAATCCAGGTAGAATGATATTTTTGTGTGTTTTGCTACCAGGGCACAAGTCGTCCATCACACTACCACGTGCTTTGGGATGACAATCGATTCTCTGCAGACGAGCTGCAGATCCTCACCTACCAGCTGTGTCACACCTATGTGCGCTGCACACGTTCTGTGTCCATCCCAGCGCCCCGCCTACTATGCTCACCTGGTGGCCTTCCGTGCCCGCTACCACACTGGTGGAGAAAGAGAGCATGACACCAGAACAGCCTAAAAAAAATTCTAAAAAAAAGGTGAAAAACAACAACAACAACACACAAATCAAAGAAGAATGATCAAAAAAAAAAAAAAAAAAACGATTTTCATAATAGGTAAATGCCGAATCAGTACTGATCGATCATGGTGTAAAGTCGTTCAAGGGAAGTAACTCCACGACAAAGTATTTGTGCTGTCCGCCATCTTGGATTTTCCATGTGTTGAACGAAGCAAGGCCACAGTTCGTTTTTCAACGAAATTTGACATTTCATTGAGAGTTTTTTTTATAAGATTTCGTCAGTTTCACTCAGAAACATGGGGAAGTGCTTATTCCAAGATCTGTGGCTTGATAATTCTGAATATAAACTCTGGCTTCGCCAAGATAACTTAGACAAATATCGGTTCTATTGTAGTTTTTGTAAGAAGGGAAAAAGCCTTCAAACTCGCCAAAAAGGGAAGAAACATTCAGACTTGGAGAAGGCGAGTGCTACAGCGGCAGTCCTTAAAAATTTTTTTTTTTTAAAGATCGTGACAGTGGGCAAGCTTGAAGTAGTACTAGTACATCAACAAGTTTTTGTTCAAAAAGCACTTTTGTTGCTGGTCCTTCAACGAGTTCTAGTGCTTCTACTGCAACTTCGTTTGGCCCTACTGCCCCTCTGACACCCCTGCTCTTTCCCTTAACCCCCATATTTGAATCACCAGCATCCTAACACAACTACATGATTACACTAGTCCATCACCTCAGCTGCACCCACTATATATATTCCATAAATTCACACACCCACTCATACCACATTAACTTGCAGTGCACCCCCCCCCCCCCCCCCCCCCCCCCCCCCCACTGACCACTTCCTTCCCTTTGTCCACATTATGTTCCCCCACCCCACCCCTCTGTGCACAAGTATTCTAAGGGGCTTGTGTCTCCCCTCCCCATACATATATATATATATATATAGGTATGCTTAGATGTATACATGTGTTTGTCAGGTGTGTGTGTGTTGTGTTTTTTTGTTTTTTTTTTTAACACAGATTCCCATATATGACCACTATCATTATTACCACCACTCATAAGATGTCCTGTGTATGCTAATCCTTTTTTTTTTTTTTTATTTTATTTTTTTTTTATGTATGTGTGTGTGATGTGCCTGTGTACGCATGTACGTGTGTGTGTGTGTGGTGTATGTACATGTGTGTGCGTGCATGTATCATGCATGCGTGTGTGCATGAGACGGTGATGATTTCGCCTGTGACAACCATCCATCATCAATCATTGATCATTCCCCCCCCCCCCCCCCCCCCCCCCCCCCCAGTTTTTTTTTTTTTTTTTTTTTAACTCAACTGGCATTATCATGCCAAAGCTATCATGCTATTTCACTTATGGCAATGATCAATCATCAAATTTATTCCTTTTTTTTTCTCCCCCACCCCCCACCGCATTAATACATCAATGCCACCACAGTATTTCACTTATGACAATGGTCACCACCCTGTAGTACTGTAGATCTCATCTCAGTGATCAACATCCATCAGTCATTGATCATTTCCTTTATTCCCCCACTGGCATTATCGTACTTGCCAATACACTATCCTACTCCTTTTACAAAAATGACCATCATCATACACCACTGTGGATCATACCTACACCTTGACCATGATCATCATCCACCCATCTTTGAACACCTCCCCCATTCCCCCGCAAGCATTTTACACCAATGCCACAACATTATCCCACTTATACAACAATTATCATCATCCTACAGTACTGTTTACTCAAATCATACATGATCATCACCCATCAGTCATCATCTACCCCTACCCCCCTCCACCCTCTTTCTCAACCTGCAATATTATACTAATGCCACCTTATTATTCCACTTACCACAATGACCATGATCCTACAGTACTATTGATCTCACCCATGCCAATGAGCATCACCCAGGTCATTGATATTTTCCTTTATATCCCCCCAACTTGCACATTGCACCATCACCACTACATTTTTCCACTTATATAACAATAGTCATCATCCTATGGTACTACTGATCTAAAATGATTACCATTTCTCGGTTACTGAAAATACTCCCATCCAGTGAACACCTTCATACTGCACTATATATGGAAATGAAGAAGCTGACCAATTGACAAAGGAATGAGGACAGCAGCCCCAACTGTAAAAGGTAGCCTCTTGGAATATAAAAAAAAGTATTTCCAAGAGGACAAATAGGAGGATGACTTGAGTACTGGACTGTTCTCACTGGACTGTTCTCTCCTTCAACCAGAGGCAGTGTGTGCTAGTCAATCAAGGACAAGGCAGCTGTTAGTCAGGTGGAAAGAAAGCATAGGCCTACTTTTTTCTTCATCTTGTGACTTGTATTCCTAAGACTTCTGCCTTGTGTGTGCTGCAAGAACACTGTGTTTACTCTAGCCATTGTAAAAGATTTCTTTTTGTTCATACGGATATGGAATTGACAAGATTCATACCAGAAAGTGATTAGGTACTTGCTGAATGGAGGTCTTTATTGGAGAAAATCGCATCTGTGGGAGGCAGTGGTGAGCACTTTTCAGCATTTTCGTTTGCCCTGATGGCCCTATTTTTGTAAATTTTAGGCCCTAAAAAAGGCCCTAAATTTTTTTCTTGAAAGTCTGTATGAACCCTGCATATTGCCCTGGTCGATTGCAAGCTCTGCAGAGCCTAGTCTTGTGTTTGGTCCTGTTTTGGCTAAGTGTCTGTGCACACAAGGTAAGACAAAAAACAGTTTGGTGGATGTTTGGTCCAGTTGTAAAGCAGGTTTAAGGGTTATGCAACAGGTTTAACCCCTTCACTGCTATTATATTTTGCTAAGTCCCATGCTGGACGAAACAGGATGTTGAATCATGACGAACAGCGTTCGTCAACTGAGCATTGCATACATCACTTTTTATGACGAATGCCATTCATCAGCAGCGCAGTGAAGAGGTTAAGGAGTTGGACAAAGTGTTGAAGTCACAGTGTGCAAAACATTGCTAAATGGAAACGTGTTCAGTGTTGTATCTGGAATTGGGCAGGAAATGGTGTTAGGATAGTTGATTGAAGAAGATTCCCAGGACACAGAAAATATGATGGTGTCTGTATGTGTTTAGTGATGGGCCGGAACAAAAAAGTGTTTGCAACTTAGGTGATGGTGTGCATTCACATATTGCTGTGGGGAGAAGATGGTAGTTGTTTTCAGCTGTGATTTTGGTGATGTGCATTAAAGTGTGTAGGGGTGGGGAGGGGGTGGAAGTTGTTCTCAGCTATGGTGCAGATGTGCATTCATTTATGTCTGGTGGACAGGGTAGAGAAGTAGTTTGGGGGTATGGAGATGATATGCATTCATGTGTGTTAAAATTTGTAAGGACACAAGTTGTTCTCATCTGTTGTAATGGTGTGTGTACTTAGGCATGGAAGTTGGTGATGATGTACATACGTATCTGTTGCAGTGGGGAGGGCAGTCGCCATTCAGACATTCAGTGAAGACCGCAACCCGGCAGTGATGGCGCGGGCAGTGACAGCTCACCCAGATACGATCAAAGTCATGTACTTTGCCTAATGCGCTTCCCCTCGCCTGTGTGTGAACCTGTGTGCCTCCTGTCCTGTTGCTGTCTGCGTTGTTCCTGCCCAATGTTTGTGACGCCATGCATCCTGGGACACATCACGGAGTTGATTTCTCTGCCATGCTGTGTGGATGTGAACACTGCTCAGTGTGGATCCAGCAGGCCTTGGAGACAGAGTTCTGTAACATCCAACGCAGTGTGATCTTCTGTTGAAGCAACATGGTGTACGGCACTGACGTTGGAGAGTGGCTGTTTGTGTGTCATTAGTGGCGTGCATGGTCCCCAATCTTTCCTGGAACAGTTGTTGAGGGAACTTGTGTTTCAGCTACAGCGTCGGACTAAGCTGGAATAATGACAGGAGTGTTCTGTTGTTTTTTTATGGATGGAAGTTGGAAGGGAAAGAGTGAAATGACAAGCCAGGTGGTTCAGAATTTTGATAGGTATCTCCAGGTTGGTTCAGAATTTTGATAGGTATCTCCAAAGCTGGATGATAAAGGATGAATGAAATACAGGATGACCCAGCGAAGAATTTGTAACCAAGAAAAAGAACGAGAAAATCACAAAGAAACCACAAGGACAAATATACAAGCAAACTGGAATTGTATTTTGGTGACTTTGATAGTGGAAGTAAAGACAAGCACAGAAAACGACTGAATACAGTGTTCATGGAACATGAGTTTTTGTGCTCCAGGAGTCCTGGCATCTTGCAGCTGTCCTCTGTATGGTGCTCCTTCATCATGGCCCTCTGGCCGTGCTGACGACCAGAGCAAGGGGAGGAGATGGACAGTCTGCCTTTTGACCGACTGCAGTTTAAAACATCGTTAAAAAGTTGAAGAAACAGACTGAGGACCCTAGGTGCAGTGGCTTGGGCTCTGAGTGCTGGAAGGCAGTGCTCATCCCTCTCCTTCCTCTGCTTTAACCCCCCTCCCTGATTGGAATGAAGTGTCTGCTTCTGGTGGATTGTGGATAGAAAGGCTTTTCCAGCTGTAACAGGCAGACCCCATGGGCAGCTTAAACATATAAACCGTCTAACAAGCACGCTGATTATTTCTTCTAGGTTCCTGTGATTATGCTTCAGCTGCGATGGAAAGCTGCAAGGCATCTTATTCGGCTGGTAAGATTTTAGGCAGTAAGATTTTAGGCAGTCTGGTTGCACTGCACCTGTGTATTAAGAGAATTTGAACCATGTCCTTGTGATGGATTTTTTTTCCCCAAAGAACAGAAAGTAACCTTAGTTTGGTGCAATCTATCAGTTGTGAAGTTGGCACAGGTGTTTTAAATTCGGTGCCTTGATGTTTGAACAGGTTTTTTTAAGAGGTAGGTTTAATCTGGTCAGCGCTGTATGCGACAAGCTTGTAAGAAAAATGAGTCCTGCACCAGAGTTGCCAAGGCACCCAGCATAATGCAGCTTCCCTTGGGATTGCACCTGTCCCATATAGTGGCAGTTTTACATGTCTAGTGGAGAAATATTCTCTTCAGAAATGTTGTTGTCGACAAAGAACTTTAGCCCCTGGAATCCAAATCATACTTGAATACTTTTTCCCTGGCAGTGACGCCTTGCTATGACGTTATGAATGCCTGTTTAGGCTACTATGGCATAAAATGAAACATGGTTCACATAGTGCATGTCTGGCACAGCACCAAAAATATTGGACTGGCTATGTTTTCTGTTCTGTAATATTTTTGTGAGGACTACATGTACACGTTTGTGGTGTGTGTGTATGATTGGGAAAATGACAATATACAACATACATGTATGTTGAGCTTTTCCTTTATCTTTTCTTTGGTTCAGTATTGTCATTGCCTTTTTTTTTCCAAATTGATATCATTGGAAATATAGTAGATGTATATTTTTGTAGAAATGAAAAAAAAAACATTTGCCTTTAGGATTCAATAATGGAAGGAGAATGTGGTCATAGAAAGGTGTGGCATTTGTCAAAAGACAGCTTGTTTTGTAAGAGTTGTCATGCAAAACTTCCAGAAAATGCTGAGGTTTGTGGGAGAAACTAGTTGTGGTAACAAAGTATCGTTTCCAGGGAGAGAAAAAGAGTAAGGGGAGGAGGGATGCAGCCTTTGGCTATGTGTCATTAATGTATTCACATCAAGTTGGCGTGTATTCGAGAGTGTGTTTGTAATGTTTAAAAGTAGCTCCGCTGCAAAGAGAAACTGCCCACAGGAAAAGCATCTCCCTTTCCTTCCAGCAGAAGTGGTTTTGTGTGTTGTAGGCTGGCAGGTAGAATGGTGCTACACAAAGCCTCTCGTCCTGAAAAGGTTTAACGTGCCCCACCCTATGAGGTACCCCACCTGTGTGTGTGTGTATGTGTGTGCGTGTGCTTGTGCACATATGTACGTAATTCAGAAAGCGACCACTGACAGATCATTCCCCATTAGAACATCAACAGTGTAGGTTGATAGGTGATATTTTATGTGGTTGTAAAAAGGGGGGGGAGAGATCTCCTTTTTTCACATGGTGTCCATCAAAAATGGGGGCAGATAGGGAAGTATCCCCTAGATTCATGGCAGATTTATTTGAACTCAACCATGAACAGATGGATGGACTTGAGCATTCACTTATTTCATTTCAGAGAAGTTTGTCAGTTGTGTTATGTTCAGTGTCTTTTTTTTTTCTCTTGGTTATATGTGTTAATTGTGTATTTACAAAATTTTAGGGTAGAGACAAGGAGTTAGCACAGGAAATTTTTTTTTTTTTTTTTAAGTTAAACATGTATGGGAACTGCGTAGGAGAAATCTGTATGCTTGTGGCAGGAAAGAGTGAGGTGTCTGGAAAGAAACGAGGCATTTTAGTCATGTTGGTGTTCCATTACACTTTTTAAGACAAGTACTAACAGTGTTCAGTCATTGACCAGCCCCCCACCCCATCCCTCCTTCCCACCCCTTTTCTTATTTTAAATAAGAGACATGGCGTGTAAATTCATCTTAAATTATTCCATAATTATTACAAACATAGAAATAGTTCACCCACCAGTGTTAAAGAAATGATCTGGATTGATGTAAATGGACGGAAAACATCACAGTTGTCCCACCATTGTTGTGAACATTGTGAAAATTCATGATGGAATTTAGAAAGGAAAAAAATTAGAGCCATAGACATTTCATGCAGGTCGATTCATGTAAAAGATACGAAAGAAAATGAACGCCCAGCTAATCTACCCACCATGTTCAACCATTTTGTTCAGTGATTGTACCAGAGGCATATCTGACGAGACGTTTAAGAACTGTTATTTTTTTAATGTCTTTGTGTTGTTCTAGTGGTAAAATTGTGTCCCTGATTTATTTAGGGGGAATACTGATATGCAGCCATCAGGATATGACAAAATCCACACTGCCTTTGTAGGCAATGTAATGTCATTCACTGACTGGAGGAGTAGGAGGAAGAGAAAGGGGGGGGGGGGGGGGTGGATAGAGTGTAATGCATTGTGTATGTGATGGCCCAGGGTAGTCCACTTTTATTTTTGAACCACAGGAAGTTCCACACTGGATAAGGAAGAAGTGTTTGAACAGGCCTATTGGTTCTCTGTTGTTCTCATGCATGTCACGAGCGCTCTTGTGCATATTAATATGTCGAGCTTCCATTTAATGGTTGTATACTGGTCATTGTGAGCACACGTTGTCTGTGGTGGTGGGGGTTGACACACACCAGAGTGGATACAAGGAATTATGAAGAGCCTGGTGGTGGCTTTTTTTTTTCGTTTTTTGTGTGTGTGTGTGTGTGTGCATATTCTGTGAAATGATTTGATCAGTTCAGGCGAGATCTTGGCCAGACTCGCCATTTAATTGAGGCAGGAAAGATGTTCTGTTGTTGAGTGATTAATGTATCACTGTGTACGTCTCCACTGCTTTTGCTACTATGTGGTGTATGTGATCGATGGTACATGTATGTGTGGGTGTTCACGTGTGCATGTGGATTTCAAACCACATTCCTGTTCCTGCTCCATGAAAATCAAGATAAAGGAAGTGTTGGGGCAACTTGTGGGTAGTGGGCATTATGTGCTAAGTGAACTGTGACTTGAGCGCTGTGTTCTGGTGGTATATGTTCTCTGCTCATGCAGTGTTTTATCATCTTTTAGCTGAATATTTTTTGTTCCTTCCTTCTTCTGGATAATTTTCCAGTCTGTGACCGTGGTCTGTACATCAAGAATGTGGAATGAGGAAACGATGTACATAGTTCATTGTTCTGCTTGCGGTGGCTGTTGCAGATCTTTTTTACTCTGTTGCTTCTGAGGGTATGTTGTTGATCCATTTGCTTTGCAGTCACCCTTTTGTTAAAGCAAGGTGACAAGTGCACAGCTGAACACTTTGCTTTGTGATGTGTTTCTCCTGTTATGGGATGGGTTGATGGAACTCCACTGTTGGCCAAGCAAGAAAAGGGGTGTGAGCGAGAGATTGTGTGTTGATTGTGAGTTCATGGGGGGGGGGGGGGGGGGGGGGGGGGGGTTCTGGAGCATTGGTTGGCCTGACATCACGTAATCTGATTGTGTTTTTAACAGTGTGGGGATTGTAGTGCTGCCCGCGAATCCTTTTTTTGGTTTTTGGTGTTGTAAACTTTAACAACTTGACTATCAACAGTCGCAGAAAATGGCATTTTCAGCGTGGTGCCTTGTCCTCGTTTATAACTTCTGGCTTTTGCTAGAGAGTGTTAAAAGAGGAGAGAGGTGAAGGGAGACCAAACGCAAGGGAAGAGTGCTGAAAAAAATTCCAAACTATTATGCACGAAGAAAAAGTCGCTATTGCCTGGGAAGCATGAGACGCGCAGGTACCCATCCTTGTTGCACAAACAGCAAACAAGTTATGGAAGAAACAAGAAAGAAGGCGAACGTATTCTCCCATGTGGAAAATATGCTACAGCAAAAGACATCAAGAGGCTCATGCAGGCAACAAAGATTGTATGTGACCTGTGATACAGAATGAGAGTTGTTTGAGCTGTTGTGACAGTTTGGGTGGGGGATTGTGCGCATCTGTGTTGAGTGATGTGAGATGCGGTCATCATCCATCTATTTATCAATTCCAGAATAGAACACGAGACAAGTCATATCTAGAAATCCCATCGCAAAATAATTCCTAACCCCAGCTATTTACATATTTGTAAATGGTATCCATTGGAGGCTATATATATATTTTTAGAATGTTGTAAGCATTGCTTGCATATCCCACCCAAGTATGTGCCCCACTTTTTCATGCTTTTGTGTATAATTGATTAAATGTGAAAGAAAGTTCTCGGATTCAGAATCATGGTGGAATTGGTAAATGGTAAAGATCACAACAGTATCAAGCGTTCATTTAATCAAACCAGTGTTTGCTCTAGAGTTTCTAGGCCGCAGAAGTCTAGTCAGGTTAGCACCAGTTTTTATTTGGTGTGGATCCATTTCAACATAGTTCAATGTTGTGGACCAGTTTTTTTCTTTCTTTTTTTTTCTTTTCCATTTTTGTATGGTGAATCTGAAGGGGTAGAGAACATGGGTGGGCGCCTGGTTGTGTCTTTTCTGTCAAGGTTGAATACTTAGGGGGAGGTTATGGTATGATTCATCATTCATGAGGTTGTTTTGAAAAGTTATTTTTTTCATATCATGACTTCACACTATTTATTGACTGCCATGTTTGGAATGTTCATTTCATATCACTGAGGTAATCTTCTGTGTATCAAAGTGTATAATCTTTATCATGGAAAAGGCTGAACTCGACAGCTGCAAATCCATTTGTTTACCCTGAACAAGAAGACATGAACTGTATGTAGGTGCCGGTAAGGCAGGTTTCACAGTATTCAGGATTCACGATAAACCAGAACTTGGAGACGCCAGTTTCATCAATTTTGACTCTAAAATGTTGTTTTCTTTTATAACATGGGTCTGTTTGTATGAAAGACATATGTGTTTTGTTTGCGGTTGAATTTTGACACTGAAATTCACTGTGCTTCCAGTCATTAGGAATGTTGACTGACGCCTTAAGTTTCCTTTTGAAGTTACGTTGACAACTTCCGTGGGAAATGCATACTGAAATAAAAAAAATGTGCCACAAAAGGAATATGAATAGTGTTTTAAATTGTCAGTGCCGTAGATACACAGACACAAAGGAAAGGATCATGTATGATGACAGAAAAAATTGTGGCATGTTTTCTTACATCTGCCTCCAAAACCTACATCGGTCAACCTTAAACTTGGCCAACAAGTATGGGACTGGGGCTACTTTTAGATCCTCAGATAACAGTTTACAGATTATGAACTGCGTGAAAAAATGTTTAGACAACAAAAAGAACTCCCTGTGAAATCCAGTAAGTAACATGTGTGTTTAAAAGCATATAGTTTAGCTTGTGCGATGATTTAAGATCTCCATTTTAATTGTATGTGTTCAGCTCCAGCAAAGTAATGACCGAAATGACTAGTTTTCTTAAGGTTTGTGAGTTAAATTTTCATACATAATATATGTGAATCACTTGTTTATTCATGCATGTCATGCTTATTTTCATGTTTGGGAATTTTCATGTTTGGGATTTTGTAACTTTTAAGTTTCTTTTTACAGTTCAGAGAAGAATGTGTGCTGTGTTGCTGATTATGGTGATCAGCACTGGAGGTGGGCAAAATTGAGAGTTGACAACAGGAAGACTGTGAAACCTGCCATGATGTGAAACCTGCCATAATGTGAAAACCGTCACCAAAGTGATTAACAGAAGGGCACTTTTCCTTTGTAATACGACGGGCAAAAATCAAAAGCCACTCTGATCAAATATGGACAAGTACTGAGAACAGTTGAATTGGAGAGAACAAAATCAAGAGACAGATCAACATAGTAGATCAAAGAATCGATCCCAAAGGGTAGCCTCAGTTTTTGTGTTGGAACAAATGGTACGCACAAATTTCTATTTAAATTTTGCGCAGGGCAACAAGTTGGCGAGTGTTCTGTCAGTTTCTGTCGATACTACAGAGGAACACTCACTTGGTATACTTGTCATTTAGATGGGAAGTATTCAACCAGATGTTCAAATAGACCAGCATATGCTGGAGTTTTAAAGGTAAATGTTTGCCTTGTGCCAGTAAACAACAGCTCTGGTACCATACACTGGCTTGCAGATGTCGGCGGCTAATATGTATGAATGTTGTCTTATTCAGTCTCTTTCAGTAGCTGGAAAGGCAGTGGGGTTGCTCGCTCGAAATGAACACGACTGTATTGTCTGCCCCTTTTCACACCCGTCCCTTCCAGTTCCACCCGTCATCTAGGCCTGTGTGTCCTGTGATGCAACCTCTCCCAGGAGGAGGCGAGGAGAGGGACAGGGCTGGAGAGGAGGAGTGAGGAGAGAGAACGTTGTCAATCATGCATCCTAGGTCAGTGATGTGAACCTCGTGTGTGCCGTTTTCCTGCCAAATTTCATATCGTTTCTAGATTCAACTGTAGGGCAGTCCATTTTCGTTTATTCTAGAGCATAACTCACATTTAAAGTTAAGTGCTTGGATAAACGGCCATTCAGGTCACGTATACTTGGTAGATCGACTGCAAGATCTACACAGAGCCGCAATTTTGGACCCCGAATAGAGCCTACCCATCCTAACCACAGGGGTTGCAAGTCTTGGATTAAATCGGAAATCCGACGAGAAAATTTTTCTTCATACTTGCCTGTCTAAACAAATGCCTTTTCTCCATTAGGTGGAGAACACGCCATTCATCAGGATAAAAAAAATAAAGAAAGAAAAAGAAAAAAGTTTCAGGATCCAGTTGTACATCATGATAAATTTCAGGATTGGTGGGATGGTCACAATCCAACTTTCAAAGTTGGTGGGATAGATGGGATGGTCACAATCCAAATTGGGGGACACTCCCCTTGCACCCCAGCAAATACGAGTCCATCCATTGGTATGTAATGTGCATGTACTAAAAGGCAACATACACAAATGCTCACAAGCACACACGGGCGCACACACACACACACATGCATATGCGCATTTTTATGACATGCTTTTTGTGAAAACCTACACCACAAAATCAAAGACTTGTAGGAACAGTGGCAACTTCAAGCGATCTAGCAGTCGTGACACAAAATCGAAGACAATTAGAAACGTGGTGACTTGGAGCAATTTAGTGATCACGATTTGAGAGGCTTTTCCATGCAAACATTAAATGGGGATTTACGTTATTATAGAGTAAATGAAAATAGCAAAAAAAAAAAATTTAAGTTAGAAACGATGCAAATTTGTGAGGACAACAACTCATGAGATTTTCACCACTGGCCTAGACTTCAATCTTTTTTGACTCTGTTGATAGGACTAGTCGCTCGTCAGATGGTACTGGAATTCATTTACTGTACACTGGTAGTTTTGACAGGCTAGCGGAACCTCTGATTTGGCATGTGTGTGTCTCTGAATATTGAAACAGTGGAAGGGCAGAAGTTTGGTATCCTTTGGTTTCCATCCGGTTTGACCAGGAAGTAATGACTGAAGCATTCTGAGGATAAAACAAGTGCTGAAATCAGTACACTCTAGGTGAGGAGTTGGAGAATTACTGTTGAGAAAAAATGAACATGGCAGATATGAAAGGTTCTTTTATTGTTTAGTTTTAGTGTTCAAAAGGGAAGGTTCAAATAATGATAGTGAAACCTCAAAAGATAAGGATGCTGAAGTCCAGACAGTCGATCTCAAAATGAGGTTCAGTTTATTAAGGTGGACTGTTCTTAAGACAAGCTTGACGAAATGGTAGATGATCTTGTGACAGTGGAAGTATGTGTTAGATGCCAAATTGAATGTTATGCAAAAAATCAAGCTAAGCAAATAAATGAAAATAATACTGTAAGCTGTATTGTTGACTTTACAGCATTTCCCAGGATGCTCTTGAGGAGGGGAAAGTAAAATGAAAGCTGTGCCTTTGGTATGAATGTTGCTCATCATGTTCTTTGGCTGTTTCTTTGTTGAAAGTGCTGTGTAGATTGTGTTTTTTAATAGTTCTTTGTTGAAGTGCTGTGTAGATTGTGTTTTAATCGATGGCTTCTTAAGTGAAAGTGTTTGATATGGTGTGAAGGCATCTTGTGGCAACATTGAAGGGCACAGGCATCAGCATGGTGTCTTTGAAGATAAAAACAATTTTGAATACAGAGTGCTTGACTGCCAGTAATAAATACACACGGAGACATGTACAGGGAGTTTAACACTGCCAACTGCGAAATCGCATGCACTATGAAGTTTGAACTGCCGGCTATAAAACTACATGCACTGTTCTTAACATGTGGCAAATTCTAGCACCCTGAGGGACAAAAGTTTGGTCGTCCTGGCTTTTTCAGTTCAGTTTGTTGGAACACATACAACAACTACATTTCTTTCCTCTACTATCCCCCCCCCCCCCCCCCCCCAACTCCAGTTGCAATTCATAATGTGGGCGATGTCCGTATGTTTCATGGTACTTGCAAATATAGCACAATTTAGAATGCATACTACAAGAATTAACAAGACCCCCAAAAAAGAATTACAGAATACTTTGCCAGTTTTCAACTGGGCCATTCGCAAGTATGTTGTCACCACACAAGTAACGAACATGTTAATGTGTCTATAGATTGCCTGTTAATGCGTCTACAGATTGCCTGTTCAATGTGTCTACAGATTGCCTGTGTCTGTTAAGCAGATAATATTTTCAGTTTGCTCAAGGCTGTTCTGTTGAAACTCTCTCTGTTCATTTATTTGTGGTCTTCAGTGTTGTGCCAGATATTGGTTTCCATGAATTGTTTATAGTCAGTTGGATTCAGACTATTGTGTACATCAATACCAGTAGCAAGACATTTTCCAGGTGGGTGGGTTGCAGCATGGGAAAACTGTCCAGGAAGGCAGGAGATTGTTTACAAAATGAGTCAAATCATGAAAGTTGAAACTCTTTTGAAAGAGTGATTCAGCTAAATCATATCTTGCTTTTGACTGTTTACAAATAAGTATAAATATTATCAGCAATGTTGGATATATATATGTATCACTATTAGTCATTTCTTGAAAGAATGGACATTTAGTATGCCCAGACATGCCTCAACGGCAGAGTTTGAAATGAATGTCAAGGAATATTGTGTGGTAATTTATTATTTCATCATCTGCATCTTCATTGAAGTATATCGGCAGCTATGATCAACATCAATGCGATCAACATCAGCACTGAGGAAAGAGGATCACACTGCAAGGCCATGACTTTGGCTTTTGAAATTGGGAGTTGTCTTGACCATTCCAATGCTTGTCGTCGCCTGTGACCAGACATATTGGCACAGTGATAGTCCCCATGACACGTCCAGTTTCGCTCTCTGGCCACAGTCTCAGCAAATGACCGACGTGCAATGGTTACAGTCTGAGAGCAAATACCTGACATGCTCTATTCTTTATGCACCCAGCTAGTCGCTGCAGTTGTGTGGATTTTTTTTTTTTGTCTCTTTTATATATATTTTTTTTTTAAAAACTAACTCTTTCATTTTTTTTTGTTTTCTTATTCCTGAAGTGTGTCATCTCATTGTACTACTGAGTGCTTTTGTGTCCATAGGCTTAAAGTGGTGTAGAAATCGAAGTGGGGAAGAGAATAAAGTGCTGCTTGTTAACTCTAAATATGTTGTGAATACACTGAATGTACAGAAGATGTGTGTCATGTTTCCAGAGTTGAATGTTATCATTAAAACATATAATAATATATGTCTCATCAACCAAGTGTGTTTTTTAGCTTCCACACACATGCATACACACAAGTGACAATACAGCTTTACAGAACTGCAGATACTGCATCTTCACTCATACACCCTGTGCAATTCACACTGGTAAACAATGAAAACTATATCGTTTTTCAGTGTAGAGATAATCTGAGTGGAAGCTGAAATCAAATTCATACTGAATATCTGAAAACCCTTCAAAAATGAGAGAGGAGCTCATGTATTACAGGTGGAGAAGCAACAAGTGTCAACCTAACCCACTGGTAAATGATAGCCTATCCACTTTCACTGCGTCAAGGAGAACAAGAAAGAAGGCTGGAGGGAGCAATCCAGACTGTAGTTACACAGAACAAGCTTCCCAATACCTCGCACTGCGGACCAGATCAAGCCTGTGCTTGACAACTCTTTTTTGTCCTCACTACCCCTTCCTTCGTCGGCACTGCAGATTTTGTCTGCAGGTTCTCCCCACAAATAATGCACTGATTTTTTTTTTTTTCAGATAAAGTGGTAATGATTTTCAGGTGAAGTGGCAATGGAATAAATCCAGTGAAACAAACTTTGGAGGGGGTCTTTCCTGGTATCACCTGTGATTTAATTTCTGAGCAATGCATAGTAACCTGTCTACCAGCAGAACTCTTCACTGGCACATGTAAAATGTAAATGCATCTCAAAGTATACCATGCAACATTTTCACATGCAGAATAACTTCCATTACATATTTTCTTACAAAAAGTTATGTCTGATGGGAAGTTCAGTGCTGCACCCTAATGTTACTGCGAAATGTTTTGTGACTTATGACACAGCCCTTAACCATCAAGAGAGTGACCCAGATTGATCATCAACAAGTATCCCCGAGCCTCCGACACTAGTTCATGTTGGCAAGACTTCAACTGCTCAAACCCAGGCTGAAAAAATAGTGATGCTGTAAGTGAAGGGAGAGAAGTGCTACACCCTGAAGGCATATGGCAACACTTTCATGACATTACACACCAAAGAGAGAGAGAGAAAGATGTCACTGGCAACACACTTGACCTCATTGCAACAATATCACATGGGGGTTGGGGGGGGGGGGGAGTGTCAAGAAGATAAATGACTGATATTGTAAAGATCTCATTGGTAATCCATACTGGCAGCTTAAAGATTACATATCAGTCTTGGTACTTTTTTCAAAACACCAGCACTGCCGCTTTCCCCCCATCTTACAAGGAACACCAGTGCTTAAGAATATGTGTGAACAAAATGGTGGTTTGTGGGGGAAAACTAGAGGTACAACTTATTTTGTTTCATCCTCCCATCCCCTCGGTCTTTTTCAGTCAATCCAACAATAACTGTCTACAGATATTCAATAACATACACATCCTTTTCGCCATAGTGACATTCCAGTTGACGGGTACATCTTCGATTTGACTCGAGTTATTCATATCCCACTCAACTGTAGAGGGCCTGACTAGGGCTTTTCTCCTGCCCAGCCAAAGTTTAAACATGTTAACTACAAGCACAATCATGAAACAAAATTGAAAACAACTGTACAGTATGTAAAGCAGCAGCAATGCTTTTATCGTGCAGAAAAAAAAACAACTCCAGCAACACAGACGTAACACGGGCACCCCCAAAAAAGTGCCCCTTGTCCATGTCTTACTCTAAACAACTCCAGCAACACAGACGTAACGCGGGCACCCCCCAAAAAGTGCCCCTTGTCCATGTCTTACTCTGTTTTTTTTCCTTTCTGTGCTGTCAAACTCATACACACACACAACCACACCCTGTTTAGTTTTGCAGAGTTCCACAGACAGTCATCCATAAGGAGCAACCAAAACTTGTCCACCAAAATGCAAGTTTGGGAAGCTGCAGCACTGGCAGTCCCACTGGAACAGTCTTCCCCAAGATTCCTGCAACCCTCTCTTCCCCTCCCCAATCCCCCACCCCACCCCCCCCCCCCCCCCCCCCAAATTATTTCCACTCCAGGCACTCCATCCTTTCAGTTGTCCTGTTTCGTCATGGACATTTGCTATTCCCCCATGCTTTATCATAGCTACTCCATCATCGGCGCTCCCTCCCCCCCGGTGGCATCCTCCACCAGGTGCAAATCCTCCAACATCTCCTGCAGACTGACGGTGGGGGCTTCTTCGTCGTCCGTCTCCGCCGACTCCACCGTCACCTTGCTCCCATCTGAAAAAAAAAAAAAGTGATTTGGGGGTCTGTGCATAGACCGAAGACAACAACGGAAAAAAAAAGGTGCAGAACAAGTAAAACTGAAAAGAGAAGAACGAACGAATGCTGAGAAGGAAGAAGGCGCCTTTGTAAGGAACGTGACCCCCTGGGTAGGTGCCAACTGTCTACAGCCAAAACTCGGAAGACAGAGGTGGGGGCAATCTGGCTTTTTACTGAAATTGTTTTGAGCTCTCTATCCTTCAACTGATTAAAAACAGAGCTTCAAAACAAAATTTGTTATCTACTATTTTGTTATTGCTGACTCATGTAAACATTTTTGGTTTTATTCTTTAATTATTTCCTCTGCCCTCTAAAACCCTGCTGCCAACCCTACAATTTTTTTTTTAGTTTGGAAATTCTGGATATTTCACCAAATTTTAAGTTTTTTTTTTTTTAAAACAAGGGAATTCCACACAAAAACAAAACAAAAGAAAAAAAACAACAAAAATCAGGAGGGTTGGCAGCTATCTGCAGAGCACTTTCTCTACAATATCAACTTTCACCCAACACACACAACAACGAAACGACAGTCTATGAAAGGGGATGGAGGAGAGAAAGAAAAAAATTTTGTTTCTACCTCAGCCCTTAGGGGCCCTATCCGTGCTATCATCTCACTGGTGTCAACTCCTTACACAGTTGGTGGTGGGGAGAAAAAGGTGGGGGAGGGGGGTGGCAATGCCACACTACAAAGTTCCCAAGAACTCACCCTGTATTTACTGACTGAACAGAAGAATGAACCAAACGTATCAATGGAGAAAAGTGACATTAGTAGTTCATCGTTTTTTTTTTTTTTTTTTTTTTTTCAAATTTTTGAAAAAACAAAAGACAATAATCAAGACGCATGTACAGGAAAACAAAAACATAGTTTCAAAACCAGTTACATATAGACGCTTAGTAGGTGATGGACAAATGAGGGCACATCTCTATTATGAAACAGAGGTAATAATAGAAACTATCACCAAATGGCATAACATTTTTTTTTTTTTTATAGATAAGCCTATGGATGGACAATTTCATTTCGCAATGGAGAGATTATCCCACCACACCGTCCGTTTTTGCAACATGATGTCTACATACATAAGGCTTGAATTACATAAATAAAGGCATATATTTTTTCCATGTTAGCTCGAATTCATGGGTTTTCCCTACAGTTGCTGATAAATATTTTTCTGTTCTTACCCTTATATTTAAACTATTGATGAAACTGGGCATTGTAGGGTTCAAATTGTGTAAACTTGCTTTTATAGATGAAAAATTTGGCAAATAGTAGTATGAAATCTAAAGGTTTGTCTGTTCTTACATTTTCTGCACAACAAAAGAAAGATTATTTGCTCGTTTAATATCAGTCTTAGAGAATGGGGACATTTATTCCGTAAAACAGATTCTAAGTCATTCCAGAAATTTTAAGTTACAATGCAATTCCAAAACAAGTGCTGAATTGTCTGCGTTTCTGAGTTAAAGAAATCACATTGTGGGGTGTAGTTTATCTTGCTATGACAACCTCTTTGTCTCATTCCAGCATTTTGCACTGGGCTGGTAAAAAGAAACCCTGTTTGTTTTGTTCCATATACACTCGCTCACACGTAAGTATACATAAGCACAACATACACAAAAAACACACTACCTTTGTAGATGTTGACATTCTGTCTCATTTCTGGATCTTCCTCCAGATCCTCCAGAAACTCTGTGTAATCCCTGGAACATAAAATATAACGATTCGTTGTCTCCCATTGTACGGAAAAGCAAGTATTTGCTGTGATAACAAGTCGAAGAATCATGTTTTTTTTTTGTTGGTTTTTTTACATTTGTTTTTGTTTCTTTCATTTTTATTTTGTCATGCCTCTTCTATCATCCTCCTTTTCAACAGATCTGCAGTAGCATTTTTTCTTGTTGGTTCACCAAAAATGTGGCCTTTTCTGCCAGTTGACCTAGTAAAGGTTGGTGGGATTTTGATGGCAGTATCTGACATAAATGCGTCCATGTGTTGATGAACTGCAGATCAACTAGAGTTGCAGATGATCATGATCACATGAAGTGTGTAAGGATTCTGTCATAAATTCATTAAAGAAAAAAAAAAAAAGAAAAAGGCATGCAAAACCTAAAGGTGATAGGACAATCGTCACTCACACTATACCAACAGATTATGGATTTTCAAGTACACAAACATTAGCATGAACACATCAACAAACACGTCAACACAAACTGCTCATACACACTATCCACACACATCAAACACAATGAGGACACAACACACCAATGCAATAATCGCCAGCTTCTGCACACTTCAGGTTCACTGGTGATCTGCCATGTACTTCTGCTTCCAGTTTCACACACACACACACACCACAGAGGGAAAACACAACACAATTTTGAACATTTACACCCTTAGTCACTTGTTTACAGGTCATTCGACATACGCATCAGCTACGTTGACCACACACACACATATAACACACGCGCGCATGCCCATGTGAAAGCCCACGTACACCAAAGGTCAAAAAAACAAAACAAAACCAATCATGAACTCCACAAACTGTTGGCCACTTGATATAAATTCATTGCCCTCGGCAACAGCTTCAACTTTCAAGAATATCGACAAAACAGACACACATAATAGCACACAAACCACCACAACATGCTTTTCATGTCCACTGTAACAGGCCACATTTTATCCTCCTCATTCCTTGGTTTCCATGTTCACTACTGGTGAAACTTCTGAAAATGTGACTTTTTACTTTCACCATTAGGGTAGCTGCACTCCATCACTGCTGTTTTTTTTTACAACTCTTAATCAAAATGTAACAGGCAACTGACAGATATAAACGGAAAGGGAAGAATGACTTGGCACCATTTTAGCTAATCAAAAGCTGTCTTGACTTGAAAAAAAAAAAAAAAAGAAAGAATTTTGACAGCACAATATGTAAATGTCTGAAATTCTTTAGTCTAAGCTCCCTGTAATAGTTCAATTTCAATTTAAGTTGTTTTACAACCCCAGTGACGACCAGTGACCACATCAGAGCTAACATCTCATCAAAATTGGTTCCCCCCCATCCCCCCACCCCACACCTTCTGAAACTTCCCATTAGCTAGCACCTAAAAAAAATATGCATGCGACACAACAGCATCCAAATGATTGAAGGATACAAGGTCAAGTTCTCACAGCCTATCAGTCCATGGGAAAGCGAACTATCAAGCAGTTCATCTTGTCTAGGACACAGGATGATGGAAGACAAAGCCCCGCTCTGTCCTTCTGCCACCTTTGACCTTACCTGGACTGAATCGAGCATCTGTTTATTGCAGGGTCGACAGAGAGGATTTCCAAGCAAAAAATGTGTGGGTTCGAACTCACGACTGTCAGCTCCACTGTCCAACACTCTGGCCACTTGACCTCAGGCCCCTCTCTTTGAACGGTAAAAAATTTTAAAAAGCAAGTGGGTGGAGGGGGTTGGGGGATTCTTTTTCAGATTGCCAGCACAACGTGACGATGGCACAGCTGACTGAAACCACTACCTTGCTGTCATACCCACACAGTATGTTGGGGAAAAACAAGCCTCATCCAAGAGAGTTTACAATCTGGGCAGAGGTCAACTCTGAAAAAAAAAAAAAAAAAAATTCAAGGGTGGCTGTCTCCATTGAGGACTGACCCAGGCCCTTGGATGACAAAGCTGTTACCCATTCATGCTGTTTACAGCCCAGCAAACCACCAGGGGCCACATCTGGGTTGTCGTCTTGTCAAAGTCAATTCTCTTTGCAGAAGGTAAGAAAAACCAAACAAAACAAACAAAAAACACCCGCTGGACCCACCAGACTCCTGCTGGCAATGTGTATCACCTTCCACTGACGATGACCAGGTACGCATACTGCAAAGCACCACAACCCCACTGCTCCTGAATATCTCCATGTCCAGACTGCTGGCCAGGCAACCTACAGTACTTTCCTATGGTGACAGCCACAGACGCACAGAATAGAGAGAGAGAGACAATGATGCTCCTAGCCTTGCCGACACCAGTGGGGCCATGTCAGGGCTGTCACCACACTGAAGTCAAATTTCAAGTCATAGTTTATAAAAAAAACAAAAACAAAGAAACTCTTGAAAACACATTTTTCACAAGCACAACAGAAATTTTGTTAAAATCCTTCTGAACACCACCACATATTACCCACTCCAGTACACTCTGCATGTCCACACCATTGGCCACATGTTTCAGCTTCCATTTACATTACTAAGCATGGATACATATGCGTCTATACACACGCATATAAACATACACAACCAGGACAAAACAAAACGATCACTCACTTCTGCACGCTCTCGGTCTCCAGGCCATCGGCCATACGCTTCAGCTTCCAGTTTCGTCGCCGACAGCGACGAGGTCGATCATACACTTTCTTTATCAGAATCTGCCCAAGAAGCATATCAACGTTTACATTTAAACATAAATACAGTAAACATGATCGTGGAATTCTCCGCATTTTACAGAGTTTCTTTTGCTGTTGTTGAATTATGCAATCTGAGTTTCACTTTTCTTTTTGATTAACACCCCCTACTCCCATTTCTATACCAAGCCACTGAATAGGTTGTGCGTTTCCTTTCTACTCATGATGAGCTTTCAATATTTTCTACACACACACACACACACACACTCTTTCATGCAGTTTTGCCATATGTTTTGCAATGCTGATCATGTGGCCATCACAAGGGCTGAAGTAGTGTTCAATCAAAACGTTAATGTCGAAATACCAGAAACCAGGGCCAGCGTATGGGCAGTGGCAAAAAGTATGTTTTACTTTTCACAATGCATGCACTCAAACTATCCATTAAAAACAAATGAAAATAAAACAAACAAGACTCACCACATCTGGAACACGTTCCTCTTTCAGTTGTTCAAACTGCTGATGGTTCAGGTTTGAAGATGTGAAGTCAAAACTAAAACAGAACAAAACAAAACAAAAAAACTGATTGTCTTCTCTATCAAATAATATAATTCAATTGTCATCTCTATCAATAACTGTTTTCTTTTTTTATGGAATACAACTCAATCTAATTATTTAAAGCACATTTAAACAAATCTAAAATGACATTCTTGAGATTATGTTAGATACAATGGCATACAATTCAAACAAAATCAGTTCAGCGGCTTACGACCTAGCCAACAGCTTGGTGCCATATAATGGCTGTCACCTCTTTAAAGCTGATTTCTTGAGACAATACACAGAAAAACTCCAAAAAACCGCATATTGCAAAATGTGCAAACTAGCTTTATAATCTTTTTTCCACAAAATCCTACACCAGATTAAAAAAAAAAGTATTTCTCTCTCTTTCACAAACGCAAAAATCACATGAACAGGGTTTCCATGGAGTCCACTGTACAGTTATGTCTGTGTTTCTGTCATGGAAGCCCAACCATCAAGAAAGTGTTTTAGAATGAGTGGTACTTGACACAGAATGACTCAAGGAGCTTCTTCTCTTTTAAAAAGATGAGTGTACAAAAAAGAGTGCAATTCAGTTCCATCTTCTTGATAGCAGATCTGACAGCAAGGGGCTCATATCAAAGCTGTCATCCAGTCGAAATCAATTCTGTACACAGATGTTTCCCTCTGTCTCAGGTCACACTCAATTAATTCAATTACTGTTGCTAACAGCTAAGAAGACTGCAAAGGGCCACATCGGGGCTGTCACCTTGCTGAAGTCAGCCCTCTACATGGATGAACCATATAGCACAGTAAACATGGCAGGTATTAAGAAGACTGCAAGGAATGGAAGAATGTGGAAAGGACTTGAACAGAATAGAGGACAACAGGAATAGAGGACAACAGGAACAGAGGACAACAGGAATAGAGGACAACAGGAACAGAGGACAAACTAGATCCATTTGGTAAGACAGGTGATAGACAGATAAAAGGCAGGGGCACCAACTCTCAACACTTCATGTTTTGGCCAATCAGCAACTTGGCTTTACAGATACAGGAGGTTTCGAAACGCCAGCATTTCATCCAAGTATTGATGTCCCTGTCAGCACAAATAGGGATCACTGGGCCACCCAAGCCCTCTGACCTCGACCATATCCCTCCTCCCTTGTCCTCCCTCCAGCATCCATCCAAAAGAAAAAACAAAAAACAACTGTGAATGTAAACAACATTCTCCCACAAGCTATTAAGAGGCAGCAGTCAACAGAAACATGCACAAGTTTTTTTCAGAATGGCCAGTTCTATGTAAAGAGAAAAGGGAACTGCTCAGTGAGTGTTCAGTTGATACACAACACCAACATGATCATAACAAACTGACTGCTACACAGCTGTTCCACATCTGAAATAAAAAAGTTCTTCCTTCTGTCTGCCACCTAGAGTCCTCCTTAATGACAGAGACTACCCACTGAAAAGTGATGCATGATGCCGTATCTCAATCCAGCAACCGTTCATTCATTTCATTCAATCATGAGTTATCATACCCTCCCTGACGCCAGCCATGAATTGTTTGACAATGCATGAGTTGATAACATGAGAAAGCTGTTTAGTACTCGCCTCTTGTCTACTGAATAGGGAGCAGGTCGGAGATGATGTTGCTTATAGCCCAGCTGACTGCTGAGGGCCGTATCAGGGCTGTCACCTCGGTGAAATCAACTCTCCAAATAGATTTAAAAGATAAATAGTACACACACTTTTCTAAAACAGATGTTCTAAAAACATGCCAGAATATGGAGCCGTACCAAGGCGTGCCACTTTGGTCAGTTACGGGTGTGCAGAAGAATAAGGGGGTTGACTGGTCTTCCGAATCATCCGAGCTGAAAGAGTGAACGTAAGGCTGTTTGCTGGTGCAGCCAAAGCAGGTGGCGGTCAAAGGTTATGATCACTGTGCCAGTAGTTCAGGCCATCACAACTGTTTGTTAGGATCAGCATTCATTTTGTGGCCAAGAGGAAAGGTTGGGGCCCTTGACTTGGCAACCTGGTTTGCTCTTTGTTGTCAAGATGCTGAATGACAGTGATGGTGTGACAGTGATGGTGACTGAGGTGACAACGATAATACCAGTGACAATGGTGACGGAAGTAATAACGACACCCGTGGTGGCAATAATGATGCTGACAGAGATGACAGAAGTCACCATCATTTGCCTGGCTAGGCCAGATTGATAGTGACACAAACACTGATAGTAACGACCAAAGAGTGGATGGTGAAATGACCTGGGCAGATAATGATGGTGTGTCAGTAATAAGAATTGAAGTTGATTACTGTGACACTGACAGTGATGACTGGTGATGGGAAGGATGACGACAGTGACAGTGAATGAGTTGCTCCCATCGATGTCACAGTGTCTTTCGATGGGACATAGCACAAACGAGGCTTTACATCAAATCATAGGGTGGGAATAGTGATAGTTATGTTATGACAGGGGTTAACTTTATACAGTATCACGTTGTCCAAACATTATCAAACATTTACCGACAACAAAAACAGACATTTGGCTACAGAAGAAAGGAATCGGTGGCTCTGGGACCAGAGGTTGTACTACACAACAACAACAAAAAAAGAGGAGTCTTCCAAGCGTATGAGGAAGGAAGCAGCTTTGATACGGTGGAGCTGCTCAGTGCAAACAGACGAGGCTTACCAGCACGCTATCTGATGGTGACTCGGTCATTTTACAAAGCAGTGGTTATGAACATGTTATCTGATGGTGACACCGTCATGTACAAAGCAGTGGTTGGTGAACATGTTATCTGATGGTGACGCCGTCATGTACAAAGCAGTGGTTGGTGAACATGTTATCTGATGGTGACGCCGTCATGTACAAAGCAGTGGTTGGCGAAAATGTTATCTGATGGTGACTCCGTCATGTACAAAGCAGTGGTTGATGAACATGTCTGTCCTAGAGAAAAGCTGGAAAGTACCAACCACTATGATAAACAGAGGGGAAAAAAAAGTGAAAGAGACCAGCCTCTGATCGTTGGTAAAAGAGAACTTATCGCAAGTACCCGCACAATCCTGCAGTTGTATTATAGAAATGCCATGATCAAATCCTTCGCAACCCGTAGAAAACAGACGATGCAATCTGGTTTTCATTCCAGCTGTGCATGTTGTTTTTACCAAAACTCTCTGCATGGGTTGACAAAAATTCAAATGGTGTAGACAGTTGGTGCAAACCAACCAAAGTCAAGCCACAAAGAAAACGCTGGCATTCCTCTTCTCCAGGGTGTTGCTTAGACTATCCTACCAACTGATGAGACAATCGCAAAAAATGGGCTTCTAAGCAAGATTCAGCAAGGCAGGATCAAAAAGACAAATGAGTGACTGAGTGGACAGATCTGCACTCGGTATCCTAAAGACAGAGTCCACTATCCTAAAGGCATAGGTCGATGCCAGATGTATTAAATGCTGCTGCTGCGTCAGCCATTTTATCCTTCAGTCAGGGCTGTACTCGTCTGTCATGTGTGCTAACAAGCTGGAAGTAACTCCTGCAGACTACTTGGCATATTATATGCATTTTCAGGGCTAAAAAGGTGCCACTGAAAACACATGTGTAATAAAGCATGCCAGAAAAAAAATCAAAAAAGGAAACAGCCAAGACAATAACATCATTTTTTTCATACTTTAAATATAAACGAGGCCCTACCCCAACACAGTGTCGCCGGCTTTCAGCAGATGCCCCAGGTGAGAGCGCGTGTGGAACTGCTGGTCGTTGACCCCCAGGTCACACATCCTGGCAACGTACACGTCCGCCAGCAAATGCTGAAATCAACATTTCTCATCATGCCTTTCCCATCCCATCATCCACATCTCCTCCACCCTGATCTGCTGCTATTTAAAATGACTCTCAAAATCATGGAAAATAAATACATACACAAATAAATAAACAAACAAACATAAAAAGGCTACAACGTAGCAATAGTATCTTACCCTGCCATGATATGGAGTTCGTCTGCTCTAAATGGAACAAGGAAAATAAAGCCCACCCTTTCTTTTTTCGTCTTTTTTAAAGCATGGTGATTCATCTGTAACCAACAAACAGCAACTAGATATAACTATGATACAACAAAAAAGAAAAGGTTCAGACTGTCCAATGTGACAAAGCCTCGGATTCCTTCTGAAGCTGCTTCGCCGGTTCCTGTCATCGATGCGTTCCCGTCCACGACCATTGACCGGTCTGTTTGCCGCCACCAAGGCGCGGACGGGGGCCGAGTGTACGCGCGACCTCTTCAGTCAGCCCACTGGCAAACACATTGCCAACAGAACACATCGCAAGACCTGAACAAACAAACCATTACACACTCCCAAGGAAAAATGCACAAGATTCACGACACCTCCACAATCAGCACCTCATTCGAACGACCATTGTGTATAGTCTACAAGAGACACCTACAACCCTTCCTTGTCCAGTCGGAATTTCGCTTTGCCGGTTTTCTGCGCCTGTCCATTTCTCCCTCTTTTTCAGAACCATTCCGTTAAGGCTTTTGAAACGTGTACCTCCAATCCTTTGTTCATTCTCCCCGGAACGCTCGTTTTGCGCTTGCCGGTCCCACCCACGCAGTGGGGCACCTACGGGTTTGTTTTGTTGTTTTCGTCGCATCTCTGGCATTCACAACACTTAATCCTTGCTGTTAGTCGTTGCTTCTTCCCGATATTACTGTATTCTTTGTCCACTCTTGATGTTTTTGTTTTTTTCCCTTCCTCTACTTAAGGCCGTCTTACCCTCTATTTCTGCTCACCATCCGCCGTGTTTAATGTTTGGCTGTGTTTGTTTTCCTCTTCTTTTTGTTTTTTTCTTTTCGCGTAGTTTTTTTTGTTTTGCTGTCTAAGCACACTATCAGACCAACGTACCTCTCTCGACTCTGTTGTACTCTCATGAGCTCTGTTATTGGGTGTTGGTGTCACTAACTTTTATGATCTAACCCGCTGTGTTGTTCCGGTTAGTTTTGTGTGCCCTTTGTGTTTGTTCAGACGCGAGTCTTTTCGTGTTCCTTCCTTAGTCTGTCATCGGCTTTCTTTTTTTTGATTGTTCGCTCATGAGCTCCTATGTCGGTGTCACGTAACTTGCCGCGCTGTTGATACTCAGTGGTCTCCAAATGATTGTTCCTCTGGTCTAGTGCCCGATGCGTTGTCTGTGGTGTCAGGCCCTCAGTGTTTAGGATTACACGTACATCCTGTCACGGAAGTACGTGGCTTTTTCGCATCAGCCGCTACAACGCCGAGTGCGCGAGCGTCTGTCTCTTGTCACCCCACACAGAGTGTCTTCCTGACCACTACCGCAACTTGCTCCTGTCCCCTGCTTCCCTAGCGATCCCCGGTGTACACCACATCTGCCCCCCCGCCCCCCCTTGACCACTCCCCGTACACCCGGCGAACATCCATCGTGTGATCCGACCTTCCGCCCAGGCACACCGCACACGGATACAGATCTAAACCGCGCGTAAGTGGTGTTCGTGATGCGTCCCTCGCCTCGGTACGGCCAGCGGTCCTGCTTACTTTACCCGAGTGCGTAGTCCGGGACATCACCAATTTCAGTGCCATTAGGCACATATCAGCCGCTAGCCGATGTACGACCCCCACGCGTTGTGTGCACCATTTAACTATCGTGTGAGTTTCCTCCACCAGCGCAGATTTCACAATGCCATTGTTACCGGTTGTCAATATAACCCTTGTGACGCGACGGTGATCTCTAAATCACGAACAGACTAGTTCACCCAGTAATAAACCTCAGTTGTTATCATTGTCACTATGTTCGCTGCCAAACTTCCCTATCCTCCTCCACACACCACCCACTCCCCCGGTTCTTCACTACTCCACGTAATCGTGCCCCATTGCCCACCTAAAAAGGTTTGCGTACTTGTCCACCACACAGAATAGGATGTTTGGATAATATAAGGAGGAACAGATTCTCAACATCCTGCACGAAATGTTCACTTCTAAGCACTTGTAATGCTCGGCGGAATACACCAATCACACCATGTAAAGGTCTTTCATGACACACCACACAGACGGAACCTTGCCGCGCTTTCTCTCACTCCTGTTGTGCAGCGTTTTGGCACGGAGCTGTGCTTTCTCTGGTCGATGACGGTCGACTCGGTATGGGTGCACATGG
>JADBJO010002405.1:0-2500 GCA_016801955.1 Conus betulinus
GACGAGAATGAGAGAACGCGAGATGAGAGGAGAGAGAGAGAGAGAGAGGCGGAGAGAGAGAGAGAGACGATCTTCTTTTCCTTTTCTGGCCGCCGCCTCTAGCTGCCCTGTTACTGATGCTAGATTTCCCATAGTTTGTTTCTTCCCAATTCCCCCCCCCACACCCCCCTTTTCTCCTGTGAATGTCCTGTTCTTAGTGGTGTGGATGGTTTATCTCCTCCTCTTACTTCGTTATTCTGTTATAATTTATTGTTGTTGTGGTTGTGTGTCTTCGGCTTCTGAGTAGTAGTAGTGAGTCTCCTTCTTTATTTCTTTATTATCAAATTATACTTATTTCAGTAATTAGTTCTTTTAAAATACCCTCACCATTATAATTTGGTTTTATATTCATCTCCCAACGATCAGTGTTTACAGTAATGCTTTTAAACTTGACCTCATGACTCTTTACTTCTTAACAGATTATCTGCGCAGAAGCTACTTACATCCTGCCGCTTTCGAAAAGGTAATTATTCAGAATTAGCTTTTTATTAATTTATCACAAAGTTATATAAATTATCATTCTCATTTTGCGTCTATTACATTTTTTATTTTTAGTTTTCTTATCCGTGTTTTTGTTTTATTGGTATTATATTATGTTACATTCGTTTTTCTCCATAATCATGTGTAAGCTTGTCTAACTAGGAAATATTCGTAAGTCTTCATATATTTATATCAACACTCATTTTCCAATATTAAAATTCATCCATCTATTGTGTTATTTCTTATCTCTTGTGTGGTGTGGTTGTTACTTATTAGTTTTTTTGGAAGTTTCTTATCTCAAGTATTTACTAGTACATCGTACAAAAAACGATTAATACTCATAATATACTATTATTATTTATTATACTACATATTTTGTTCTCACATCCGGATTATTCATCTTAGTCTTCTAGTATTCCTCCACTTTTACTTAATACTTCAATTAATATGTTTTTATCTTCATCCTATATTTTCCATTATAAGTTTTATTCTTTGGTCATTTTACTAATAATACACTCACTCACTACTCCCTCATCCTAATACTAATTAATAACGTTATCATCTGTTTTCTATAGTCGTCCGCTCACAGTAGCTTTTTTTTTTTTTTGTTTTGAAGTTCTTACCACCTGCATTCCCTATACTATTCATCCTCACTCTCTCCTCTCTCTACGTCTCTTCCTCTCTTTCTACTCCTCTCTCATCGCACGATTTTTTTTTTTTTTTTTCTTCTATTTCTCTTTCTTTATCAATCTCAATTTTCCTACAGCCATAAATTTCTCTTCTTCTTATCTCCCCCCCCCCACCCCCACCCCCCCCCCCCACCCTCCCCCCCCCTCCCCCCCACCCCCCCACACCCCCCCCCCACCCCCCCCCCCCCCCCCCCCCCCCCCCCCACCCCCCCCACCCCCCCCCCCCCCCCCCCCCTCACCCCCCCACCCCCCCCCCCCCCCCCCCCCCCCCCCCCCCCACCCACCCCCCCCCCCCCCCCCCCCCCCCCACCCCCCCCCCCCCCCCCCCCCCCCCCCCCCCCCCCCCCCCCCCCCCCCCCCCCCCCCCCCCAAACCCCCCCCCCCCTACCCCCCCCCCCCCCCCCCCCCCCCCCCCCCCCCCCCCCCCCCCCCACCCCCCCCCCCCCCACCCCCCCCCTCGTACTACACCTTCATCCTCTTCGTTTACTTTTTTCTCTTGGTTTAACTTTCGTCCTCCCCAAACTCCTACTACTACTCCCCCTCCTTCCTCCACTTTTCTTCTGGTAGTCCCACGTCTTCCTAGCCTTCCCTCGGTTGGAGAGTTCTCACTACGTTTTATTTTCTAGCTTGCATTTCCTCTGGAGTCGTATCCTGTACCCCCCCGCCCCCCATGCCCCTCCTTCTCCCCTCCTCCTCCCCCCCCCCCTACCCCCCCCCCCCCCCCCCCCCCCACCCCCTGCCTTCCTACTGCCTTGTCCATGTGTGCGACCCTTGCTCATCCGCTAAGGTGCCAGATTGAGTCGGCCATGCATGACTGATGAGGGGTGGCACGATCTGCTGCTGGGCTGGTTGCTTCTTGATGTATAGTGTCTTTGGCTTGCTGAAGGACACCGTTGATAGGAATAGAATTCTGCCAGCATCAGAAATTGGCGCCCATGGTTGGTTGTGGGTCCTGAAGAATATGTGCAGTGCATTATCATTGATTTCTCTCTTCATTTTTTGTTCTGCGCGTTTTTTTAAAAATGTTGTTACTTCCTTTTCTCCTTATGTTTACTCTCTCTCCACCCCCATCGCCGTCCCGCCCATTTTTGTCTTCTTTTACTTTGTTTTATTCAAACTCTGTGCCAAGTCATTTAGGTAATGAACTGGACAGAATGTTTACCCTGCGCTTCGTTTTAACCTAATAAGAAATTGGGTTCAGCATTATATGTTTTTTCTTTTTTTCCTTTATTATTTCTTTGCCGATCGGTTCCTGTCCTCGCTTCTCGTATGTCTCTTCTGTATTTGGTCTG
>JADBJO010002405.1:12500-32500 GCA_016801955.1 Conus betulinus
TGTCAAGAGATATAACTACTCCCTGGCAGATGCCATTGTGTAATGACCACAGGATGTGACACGACAGAAACCCCTTCTGGAGTGTTCCCATGGGTGTACCAGCCCCTTTTTCATGACTGCAGAGCCCACCGGCAAAAAAACACCACTGAAAAACAACTACCGCGTGAATCCCGCAGCCTCACTCGTTGCTGTTCCGCTGACTGGTGAAGAGAGAACAACTCCAGACACGACCAAACTTTCGCTTGAGGTCGTACGTGTTCTCTGAAGAGAATCCCGGGCTGCAGTCTTTCCCGCTGTCAACGGGACTTTCCCTGTGGTCAGTAGGTCTTTGCCCACCGTCACTGGGCCTTTCCCTAGAGTCGGCCAAACGGCAGACAGGCAAAACATAACACCCATAGACACATCACGTGTGCATTTAACGTGCGTAGGTGGTTGTATGTCTCCACTGTGCGCGCCATCGGGCGTAGCACAAAGAATTGAATCTGTCTCCTATCGGGGGACAGAATGTTGTCAACAACATCTGTTGTCGCAAACATTTAGGAGAACGTCTTGTCTCAAACAGTAGGAGAACGTCGCAAACAGTAGGAGAACGTCGCAAACAGGAGGAGAACGTCGCAAACATTAGGACAATGTCGCAAACAGTAGGTGAACGTCTCAAACAGTAGGAGAATGTCTCAAACGTTAGGACAACGCCGCAAACAGTAGGAGAACGTCACAAACAGTAACAGACGCCGCCGCAAACAGTAGGAGAACGTCGCAAACAGTATGAGAACGTCGTAAAGAGTAGGAAACGTCGCAAACAGTAGAACATCTCAAACAGTATGAGAACGTCGCAAACAGTAGGAGAACGTCACAAAGGATAGGAGAACGTCTGTTAGTTGAACGCCCCCCCCCCCCTGATACCTGCTGTTGCCTCCTCAGTCTGTTACGTCTATAGTTTGAGTTCTCCTCAGTCTGTTACGTCCATAGTTTGAGTCTCCTCAGTCAGTCTATTACGTCCGTAGTTTGTTACGTCCATAGTTTGAGTTCTCCTCAGTCTCCTCAGTCTGTTACGTCCATAGTTTGAGTTCTCCTCAGTCTCCTCCTCAGTCTGATTTCTCCTCAGTCATCCATAGTTTGAGGTCTCCTCAGTCTGTTACACATCCATAGTTTGAGTTCTCCTCAGTCTATTACGTCCATAGTTTGAGTTCTCCTCAGTCTCCTCAGTCTATTACGTCCATAGTTTGAGTTCTCCTCAGTCTGTTTGACGTCCATAGTTTTTGAGTTCTCCTCAGTCTATTACGTCCATAGTTTGAGTTCTCCTCAGTCTGTTACGTCCATATTGAGTTCTCCTCAGTCTCCTCAGTCTGTTACGTCCATAGTTTTTGAGTTCTCCTCAGTCTATTACGTCCATAGTTTGAGTTCTCCTCAGTCTATTACGTCCATAGTTTGAGTTCTCCTCAGTCTCCTCAGTCTCAGTCCATGTTTCTCCTCAGTCCATAGTTTGAGTTCTCCTTTGAGTTCTCCTCAGTCTGTTACGTCCATAGTTTGAGTTCTCCTCAGTCTGTTACGTCCGTAGTTTGAGTTCTCCTCAGTCTATTACGTCCATAGTTTGAGTTCTCCTCAGTCTCCTCAGTCTGTTACGTCCATAGTTTGAGTTCAGGACATGATGTTTTTTTTTTTGTTTTTTTTTTAGTCCTGTGCCAGAAGTTACTTCACAGTGCACTTTTGCGTGCGTAAGGACGTGTGTCATCTAACACGTTCACGCGCGACAAGGGCGTGCGTACGCACACACACATATACACACACATGCGCGCGCGCGCGCGTGAGCATGCACACACACACACACACACACACACACACACACACACACACACACACACACACACACACATACACACACACACACACACACACACACACACACATATATATATATATATATATATATATATATGTACATGTATACATATTTTATGTACATTATCTTCAACAATAGCAGTGGTTATGTATAATATCTACATTTATCTACATCTCTCTCTCTCTCTCTCTCTCTCTCTCTCTCTCTCTCTCTCTCTCTCTCTCACACTCTCTCTCTCTCTCTATATATATATATATATATATATATATATATATATATATATGGCGCGCGCAAAAGCTTTAACACGCGTTTAAAACACACACACACACACACACACACGCACACAAACAGACGCGTGCACACACACACACCCATGCGCGCGCGCGCGCGCGCGCGCACATGCACACACGCACACACGCAAGCACGCCTGCACGCTAGCACTCACGCTGGCAGGAAGGCAGGCAGGCAGGCACACAATACGACTCAGCGTACACCAGCAGAGTCATTTAGTACAATTGCCAGCCTTGACATGTGACATTTTCCTGTGGAAGACGATCACCTTTCTTGAGAGAGAGAGAGAGAGAGAGAGAGAGAGAGAGAGAGAGAGAGAGAGAGAGAGAGAGAGAGAGAAGGGCGTGCGTGTCCACCTCTACACTTTACCTGTTTACTGTTACTCAGCTTCTTCTTCTTTTTTTCTTCTTTCTTTCTTTCTTTTTTGTCTTTCTTTCTTTCTCTCTCTCTTCTTTTTTTCTTTCGACTCGTTCTTTTTCTGCTTCTTTGTTTGTGTTTCTTTGTTGTTCGTCTTCTTCTTTTTCTTCTTCTTTCTTCTTCTTCTTTTTCTTTTTCTTCTTCTTCTTTCTTCTTCTTCTTCTTCTTCTTTCCTTGCTTTCTCCAGCGAATTGGGGCCGCAAGCCGCATTCAGTTTGGAGCTAGGGGCACACGTAATTCTCTCACTGTCTGCACGGACATTCAAGGGACATAACTGCGCATATTGTAAGGCGGAGTTATTTGCAGGGTCAGTTCTTTCTTTTTCCCGTGTCGATATTTTGGGAGTTACGATGCGTGTTTTATTTGTGTGTGTGTGTGTGTTGTGGTCGAGTCATTGTTGGTAGGTGATCGACCAAAGAGGGTGCAGTTTGTGTCTATATTTGGCTGTATCCATTCTTGTGATTTTGTGGTCTGTTGCCTTGGTGATTTATGGGTGACTGGTTGACCAACTATTGGAGATTCGTGCTTGTATATGGTTGTGTCCATATTTTGGTCTTGTGTACAAGCTGTTGGTGGTTATCGATTGATGATTGGAGGGATTTATAATCTAGAGTGTGTGCCGATACACAGTTGTTCCCATATTGGGAAGTGTGGTCTGGTCACCCTAGGTGACCTACTGCTGATTGGTCCTCTGGCAAGTTGGTGTTTCGAGTCTGCATATGACTGTCTCCATCTATGCCGCTATCTGGAGTTTTGTCGTGCCGTTCCCTGGGCAACTATTGATGATGATGGTCGAAGTCAGGGTGTGGCCTTGTCAGTTTCATGGTGTCTGTCAACTCTAAGTGTCGTCTGTTTTTGACTGTCTGATTCAGTGGTTTGCGACTCCTGGCTCGAGACGGAGGTTTCTGATCCAGTGTTTGGTGAGGCAGTTTTTGCCACTTTGTTTAGTGGGCTGCCAGGATACCCATCGGTGTGTCCTTGTGACAGCTCGGGATTCCAAGAAGAAGTTATCGGTGTGTCGGTGTCTGCCACCAGCGTTCACGCTTTCAAGGGAGCGAGCGTTTCCCGGGTCTGGAGCTGCTCTGGGGGGTGTTTGTCCTGTATTGTCTTCGTTGGTCATCGTAACTCCAGGTGAGAAGTGTACGGCAGGTTGTTCTTTAAAGAAAGGAGTTAGAGGTAGATGATTCTGCATCGAAACGCGTCATTTGTACATAGGCGAAATGTGAGAAGCGCGATTCAATTCAGTATGAAAAGAGATCTCTACAGGACCGTAAATCGCGCCGGCTTGTAGACAAGGAGGGAAGGAGTGAGAGGGAGGTGTCATATGCTTGACGCGCGCGCTACAGTTTCGGGCGAGAGGTTGTCGTCATGCGCGCGCGCGCGCCGAATGTCGGTATGTGCGGCGGTTGTTGTTTTTTTCATTGCGTTGTGTTTCCGTCGTTTGTTGAAAATGAATATAAAAAAAATGTGTGTTGTTTTAAATTCCGATAATTATCGAGTCAAACCATAAGTACGTATATATGAAAATTGATGAGGATTATAATAGGTTTTTGTGTTTTCTTATTTTTCTTTTGATTGGAGAAGAAAATTATTTTGTATGCCCTTTTTTTCATATGAAGGATGGCTGTTGCGCCGAAGCGATAATGAGAGGGGGGATGGTGGTGTGCTTTGACTTCGAGTAGGGGGAAGACGGAGTGTGAAGGTGGTAAGTGTAGTTGGAAGCGCTCGCCGCTGCTGAATAAGAGACAATATTGGGTCAACCCCGAATGATATCATAATCCGATAATAAAATGAATGACCACTGTCACTGTCCTGACCTCAAACAGCGCAGTGTCACCAAAAACCGATAAAACGATAGCGATCGAAAACAAATGACCGGCGAGGCCATATGTAGTAACGAAGACCCAGACATACTAAACAAAAGCGGAGCGACGGGACGGCGCCCCCCTGCTGGGCTGTACGTGACTAGGCATACGCCTAATCAATTTCAACTTGCAACCAAATCACTGCACTAACTTAAAGAAAAACTTCCGACAGCAGGACGTCGCCATACAGTCTCATCCAGAGGAGTTTTAGAGGCTAGATGTCCGCTTACATGTGGATGGAATCCGAAGAGAACAATCTACTCTACTCCAGTTTAACTCTCTGAAGGGAAGGGGGGGGGGGGGGGTGGGGGGGGGGGGGGGGGGGGGGGGGGGGGGGGGGGGGGGGGGGGGGGGGGGGGGGGGGGGGGGTGGGGGCGTGGATTGAACCCATAAGCCTTAGAACAAGAAAATAATACTTTATGTTATGAGTCTACAAGATTTTCGCGTATTCGGATGACTGTTCTGGGTTTAAAGTGAAAAAAAAAAATCACACACACACACACACGCACACGCACACACGCACGCACGCACGCACGCACGGACGCGCGCGCGCACACACACACACACACACACACACACACACACACACACACACACACACACACACACACGAACACACAAACGCACATAACGCACAGAGAGAGAGAGAGAGAGAGAGAGAGAGAGAGGGGGGGGGGGGTAATGAGCGACTCCAGTCGTCATGCTTTTTGTAGTTCTAGCTGTTCATAATGTAACCGATTGATCGGAGATGACCCGCGACGGATTCTGTTTAGAATGGGTGCTGCGCCAGCAACTAAACGTTAACACCATGGAGGAGATTGCTATCTAATTCAGCGTCCCAACATTCTGCCCAGAAAGCGGGTTGACAGGTTTGCAACTTCCATCCTCAAAAGCACGCGCGTGCGTGTGTGTGTGTGTGTGTGTGTGTGTGTGTGTGTGGTGTGTGTGTGCGTGTGCGTGTGCTGTGTGTGTGCTGTGTGTGCCCCGTCCGGTTCGCTTGCAGCCCTGTGTTTCTCGCTCATCTCGCCCTCTTCCTCCACAAATACACACACATACACACACTCACACACGGCTCTCGTAGGGCTAGGGACCCGTACTGCAAGCAGCTCTGGCACCGACTGCTCAGTAATGTGATCGGCGGCGCTCATAGACAAAGAGTTACTCGCGGGGGCCGGATCGATGGAAAAGATCTTCCTTCGTCGGTGTGACTTTGGAACTGGTCGGAATCGAAGACAGACTTGTGAAAAGTACTTCCTGTCCTACAGTCTGGTTTTCTTGTTTAATAATCAGTCTTCTTAAATTAAGAGTCCTGCCAGTGATATTCCAGGACTTTCGCACGTGCGGAGAGAGAGAGAGAGAGAGAGAGAGAGAGAGAGAGAGGAGAGAGAGAGGAGAGAGAGCGAGAGAGAGAGAGGCTGCCAACAGTTCAGTGATTCGGAGGAGGACGAGAGAGGTTTCACAGTTCGCGGAGAACGGTGCAGCAGGGGTGAGAGATGTGTATCAATCACAACATGCTCCCTACGGAGCCTGGATGTACAAGCTTGACACGCTCGATTTCCACGTCGATAACAGTATAGTGTAAAAAGTCAGTGTAGTGGGGTGAAAAGAGTGTTGCTTACATATGAGCCAGTCAAGTTGCGTGTGGATAACGGTATTGTTTACATGTAAACCAGTGTTTGTGTGTTGATAACTGTGTTGTTTACGTGAGTCAGTGCTGCGTGTTGGTTTGCAGTATTGTTGCTTGTGATTTACATGTGAGCGACTGTTTACATGTGAGCCAGTGTTGTGTGTTGATAACGACGATGTTTTTGCGTGTGAGTCAGTATTGCGTGTTGGTTTGCAGCGTTGTTTACTTGTGAGTCATCTGTTCCATATGCATTTCAGTATTGCTTACATGCGAGTGATTGTTTACATGTGAGCCAGTGTAGTGTGTTGATAACACTGTTCTTTACATGTGAGTCAGCGTTGCATGTTGGTTGCTGCGTTGTTTTACATGTGAGACATGCGAGTGATTGTTTACATGTGAGCCAGTGTAGTGTGTTTGATTATACTGTTGTTCACATGTGAATCAGCGTTGCATGTTGGTTGCAGCGTTGTTTACATGTGAGTCGATGTTCCGTGTTGGTTGCAGTATTGTTTACATGTGAGTGATTGCTTACTTGTGAACTAGTGTTTGAGTCTTGATAACAGTATTGTTTACATGTGAGCCAGTGTTGCATGTTGATAAGACTGTTATTTAATGTGAGCCAGTGGTGCGTGTTGATAACACTGTTGTTAACATGTGAGCCGGTGTGGCGTGTTGATAACACTGTTGTTTACATGTAAGTCAGTGTTGTGTGTTGGTTGCAGTATTGTTTACATTTGAGTCAGTGTTGTGTGTTGGTTGCAGTATTGTTTACATGTGAGCGAGTGTTGGGTGTTGGTTGCAGTATTGTTTACATGTGAGCCAGTGTTGGATGTTGGTTGTAGTGTTGTTTACATGTGATTGATTGTTTACATGTGAGCCAGTGTTGTGTGTTGATAACAGTGTTGTTTACATGAGAGTCAGTGTTGGGTGTTGGTTGCAGTGTTGTTTACATGCGAGTCAGTGATGGTTGTAGTGTTGTGTTCTTGGGAGCCAGTGTGGCGTGCTGATAACAGTGCCATTCACATGTGAGCCAGTTTCGCATGTTAATAGCAGTGTTGTTTACATGTCCGCCAGTAATGTGTGTTGCTAGCAGTGTTGTCTACATGTGAACCAGTGTTGCGTGATAACAACAGTGTCGTGTACATGTGAGTGGGTGTTGTGTCTTGATGACTGTGTTGTTTACGTATGAGCCAGTGTTGAGTGTTGATAGCCGTACTGTCAACATGAGCGTTAGTGGTCGTATTGATAACAGTGTTGTTTACATGCGTCTCAGTGTTGATTGTTGATAACAGTGCTGTTTAGAAGTGTCCTAGCGTTGCTGTTGATCACAGTTTGTTCACGTGCGAGTCAGCGTTGCGTATTGATGACAATGTTGTTGACGTGTGAGCCAGTGTGGAGTCTCGATAGCAGTCTGCTTATCTATGGGTCAGTGTTGCCTGTTGATGATAACAATGTTGTTTTCATGTGATGGTTCTAAATGTCTGATTGATCATGACCCAGCTGTTCAAAAGCGCCCAGTTAGCCGTCAAATGCTGCTAGTTCTTCTTCTTCTTCTTCTGCGTACGCAGGCTGATACTCCTGCGGACACTCTCTGTATAGACAGGCAAGGACTAATCCCACCTACCCAACAAAGGGAGTGGAGCTTTGTGTGTATGACCGTTTTTTCATCCCGCCACCAAGGTAGCCACACTCCACCTTCGGGGGAAGGTGCATCCTGTGTGTAACGTGTCATCCATACCAACGGCCAAACTGGCCTTCTCTTCCGAAAACTTGGTGCTGAGATTTTACGTGTGTGTAAGATGTTATGCGTGCGTTCACACACGGAACCCTCGGTTTATAGCCTCATTCGAAGGACTGTATGGGGATGGGAGTCAGAACCAATGGTCACTCCGAGGGTAAAACCCCCCTGTACCCGAAACGGCCCAACGGAGATTCGAACCCGCAACCCCAAGATTACGAGTCCGGCGCTCTACCACTGAGCTATTCCGGATTCCGCTGCTAGTTCGAACGTCGATGACTGCAAGCAGAAATATGACATGTTGGTCACTCTGCTGCTGTTTAGGATGATCTCTTGTCGTGTTAGGTGTGGTGTTAGGGTGTTAGTTTTTCTTCCATGACTCGGTCTATCGGCCTTACTCCATGAGGTGGGTGTGGACATTCCATTTCAGTGGAACTAGACTAGGTGCGTCCTGTCCTTGAACCATTTTCGATCTTTCCCCCCACCCAGTTACATTGAAATCGATTCTGTATATTTTTTTTTTTAATTTTGTTTTTTCGTCATCTTCTTGACAGACAGACAGAGAGAGAGACAGACAGACAGACAGAGAAACGGAAACACACACACACACACACACACAACACACACACACACACACACACGCGCGCGCGCGCGCGCGCGCGCGGACACATATGCTGAGAGAGAGAGAGAGAGAGAGAGGAGAGAGAGAGCGAGAGAGAGAGAGAGAGATTTTGTTGTGCGAAAAAGAGAGAGAGAGAGAGAGAGGAGAGAGGGAGAGGAGGAGAGGAAGGAGAAAGAGAGCGGGGTGGGGGGAGAGAGAGAGGAGAGAGAGTAGGGAGGGACATCGGGGAGCGAGAGACAGAGAGAGGGATGGGACAGAGAGAGGAGAGAGCGGAGAGAGGAGAGATAGGAGAGAGCGGGCCCGAGAGAGAGAGGTTGGATAGAGGAGGAGAGAGGTACAGACAGACAGAAAGACATTTTGTTGAAAGAAAGAGATAGAGAGAGACAGAGAGAGAGCGAGAGCGAGAGCGAGAGAGAGAGAGAGAGAGAGAGAGAGAACGAACGAACGAATGAAATGTTGTTTATTAAAGGAAAAAAAATAAGCACAAGTCAGTGGCTTTTTTCATCCAGCCCTCAAACAATAAATACGTGGAAGAAATCATTGCATCGTACTGTATAGAAACTCATAACAATAATGAATACATAGCAATTTAGAATAAGAGAGTGCACAATATAACTAGAGGAAGAGAGTATGGGAGAGAGGGAGGGATGGAGAGCGCGACACAAAGAGAGAGAGAGTTTGGGACTTGGAGACACAGAATAAAGAGACGGAGTCTCTGACACAAGGAGAGACAGAAGAAGAAGAAGAAGACGAAGAGAAGAGGGGAGGGGGAGGAGGAGGAGAAGCATATAAAAAATTGGCACATCAAAAAAAGACGAGAGAGAGAGAGAGAGAGAGAGAGAGAGAGAGAGAGAGTTTGTTTGAAAAAAGAAGAAGAGAGAGAGAGAGAGAGGGGGGGGGGGGGATATTTCTCATCCTAGTTCTGACAATTCTACATGTTGTTGTGCATTTTTAGGCCTACGTGTGTCATTGTGTGTGGCGTGAGACATCAGGGTGATATGCGCACGCTTACGTCTTCAGCCGCCAACGTGCCGGAATATTTCACACTCCAGTCATGGCTCTTCAGAAATAGGAGACGGCACCGCAGACTTGCGCACAAACCCAAAACACCAATTCCTGAAAGCTTACTCCTTCTGTTGCTGAAGAAAACAAAGGTAGAAAAGATTTCCTGTCAGATCTCTAGCCAATGTAAACGATATCGATCTTGTTTTGTATCAGATCTCTAGCCAATATAAACGATATTGATCTTGTTTTGTATCAGATCTCTAGCCAATATAAACGACATTGATCTTGTTTTTTTATCAAAGAGGAAGCGGATTTTCCACGGCAGAAAGATGAATCAAAACTTGTTTGTACGCGGGTTTCGGGTTTTTCTTCATTTCAGTCAATACATTACGTGTGAGGCTGTGCAGATGATCGAATTCCACCGTCAACAGCTCCTTTCATTCATCTGTTCCTGTGCGAGTATAAGAATGAGTTCATTTCATGCTGTAGTTTTTAAGGAAGGTGACCGTAAGAGAAAAAAGGAAATAAAAGAAATAGAGCAATAAAAAAAAAAGAAAAAAAAAGAAACTAGACCTTGGAACGAATAGAACAAACCAATGACAAAACAGACACCACGGTTTTTGACCTACTGATTTTCTTCAGGCCGGACAACCAGCAATAAAACAATACTAGAGAGACAAACAATTAGCTTTACATCCCATCTTGTTGAAAAGAGAAATCTTGGTGAGAAGCCTTTTTTTTCTCCCGGATTAGTCTTACCAAGATGACTTAGATGAAATTCAAAGGTATTATTATTGTTTGTCTGTGTGTTGTAGGAGACTCGCGTGCCCTGGCTGAAGAAGTCCAGTATGTGGAAGGCGTTGTGCCTTCTTTTAAGCTTTTTGATCTCTACATTTAGCTGTCTAGTAACCTTTTTTCAGCTCTCTGTATTGCACTGATAAGAGGACTTTATTATTTATGTTGTATGGACAAATGAATAACTAAATAAATATATGAATACATACATACATACATACATACATACATTCCACATTCATTTTGCGCCCATTTTTAGGAGATAAGTGATTGTCCGTTCGTTTTTATTGTCTTGAATGTTGTTTGCCTTGCCTGAGGAAGACCAAAGAGGTCGAAACGCGTCGTATTTGTCTTGTAGGCCCTAATTTGTTTGTCTCTTTCGTTTGACGGAAAGGTAAATTTGTCTCGTAAGTTTATAGGCTACACGCATAAGACAACGGCCCGTTGGTGCGTAGAATATATTATCATGTCCTTTCATGAAAGACAACATTGATCTTTCTTTGGAATAGTATGTGATTTTTTTTCAGTCAGTTAGCAACTCAGTCAGAGACAACATTGTTTAAACTACCCCCCCCCCCCCCCCCCCCCACTGGCAAGTGCGCGTCAGATAAGGCGATTCACGAATTCACCCCATTTTCTGGAGATTGGTCACTGTCGTCAGCACCGTTCACACCCATCGTTCGGTGAGTCAGTGACTTCTTGGCCAAAGTACGTTGAATGCTGCTTTTCTTCAGCACACGCGCGTGCTGCTGACAACACCCCATGACCTGCAAAGGTCATGACATGAAGTAGGAGAACCGCGGCGGCGGACACACCCACGCCGCTGTTCACTATAGTGTTTCTGGGTGTTCCTCACGCGAGTGGAATGCTTTGCGGCTGCGGGGCTGTTTCTTTCAAGTATGCAGGTGCATGCTGGGGAGGGTGGTAGTTGGGGGTGGGGGGAACGGGGGTGGGGGAGGGGTTAAAAGTGCCTGGCTTAATGCCTTGCCAAGATCTTTTAACGGTGAGTATTTCATTCGTTTTACTCACGAACGAGGCTCGTCCGCAAGTTGATCTACACACCCACGAAAGGTTGTAACAATCCTGTTCCCGTTATACTAAACTTTCTGAGTAAGCCTACTGATGGGATTCGAACCATGACGCTCAGTTACGTATGTGGGCCGCTTACGCTAGCAGCAGCAAACGTATCCTTACAGGTGTCCTAGACAGAGCATTTTGCGTTTATCGTTGGCACTTTTGTCGATGAATCACAAAACATGTATATTGTAATTAATGCCCTGAGTCTGTAATCCATCGCTAAGAACGTGCATTTTAGAAGAAAATACGAGTTCTATAATGAAACACGGTAATGAAGTCTCCCCCACCAGATTAAAGAATGCATTCCATGGCATCAGAATGCACACCATAGCATCAGAATGCAGACCATAGCACCAAATGCAGACCATAGCACCAGAATGCATACCATAGCATCAAAATGCATACCATAGCACCAGAATACACACTATAGCATCAGAATACACACCACAGCATCAGAATGCATACCATAGCATCCAAATGCCTACCATAGCATTAGAATGCATACCATAGCATCAGAATGCATTTCATAACATCAGAATGCATGCCATAGCATAGAATGCGTTCCATAGCATCAGAATGCATACCGTAGCTTCAGAATGCATTTCATAACATCAGAATGCATACCATAGCATTAGAATGCGTTCCATAGCATCAGAATGCATTTCATAACATCAGAATGCATACCATAGCATCAGAATGCGTTCCATAGCATCAGAATGCACACCATAGCATCAGAATGCATTTCATAACATCAGAATGCATACCATAGCATCAGAATGCGTTCCATAGCATCAGAATGCACACCATAGCATTAGAATGCGTTCCATAGCATCAGATGCATAACATAGCATTAAAATGCGTTCCATAGCATCAGATGCATACCATAGCATCAGAATGCACACCATAGCATTAGAATGCGTTCCATAGCATCAGATGCATACCATAGCATCAGAATGCATTCCATAGCACCAGAATGTACACCATAGCATCAGAATGCTTACCATAGCATTAGAATGCATACTATAGCATCAGAATGCATTTAATAGCATCATCTGAAATTTGCGCGTTCAGTGAGAAACCAGGTCAGTAGCCTACCTCCGTCTGCACCATCCCTGGTCACTGTCAGAGAGACCGCGAGAGACAGAGAGTGCTCACATGCTTGTCATTAACAGTAGTTTCCAGTGAGCGGGAATTCTGATGAGGGCGCGCGCTTGCTGGTGGCTGGTGTGATGAACAACAGGCACGTGCCACGCGCGCGGCTGTGCGAGAGAATAACGGGCTACGTCCGCAAGGGAGTGTGCATTGCTGTTAGCTTACGGTCAGCTGTTAGCGTAAGACGCCCACATACGTCTCTTGTTTTGATCAGTCCGCTGTTCTATCCATCCCACGTGTTTAATCTTTACATACTGTGTGGATAGAAACTTGACGTTGTTAGCTGTCGTAGTCTCTCTCTCTCTATACACACACACACACACACACACACACACACACACACACACATATATATATATATATATATATATATATGTATATGTATATACATACACAAACCACGATAGCTAACAACATCAAGTTTCTATGGTGTGTCTCTATTAGACGCCAAGAGCACAGACACAATCAGCCGTGTCTCCCAGATCAGTCCGATCCAGCAGACGAAAGGCCTAGGAGCAGGCAATACAAATAGATCTGCATTCAAGAGGGATTACGATGGTGCCCTCATACAGCTAGTGAAGGGTTTTCATATTTATAATATATTTTCCCATTTTCTTCATCTTCAGCCCCCCTTCCACCCCCCCCCCCCACCCCCCGCTTTTTTAATTTCAAATCTTTGCCAAGTCATTACTATAATGATGGAAGATGTGTGTGTGTGTGTGTGTGTGTGTGTGTGTGAGAGAGAGAGAGAGAGAGAGAGAGAGAGAGAGAGAGTCAAAAGTCAAAAGTCAAAAGTTTTGAATAATGATGGGTATCTGCAGTACTTATCAGGTATTAATTCATCCCTCAAATCGTTATATTTCGGGCATATGAAAAGAAAATGAACTTCAGTTTCAAGAGCATTTAAACAAAATGGACAATTGTTGTTACGGTTGTTTAGAGATGATTTATATTGCAAGTAGCTGTGTTTTAAGGGAGACATACCAATTCGAAATCTTGCAAGACATTTTCGCAGATACACATTTTTAAGCTTAAACAAATATACTTTTGGAGAAAATGTGTAGAACCAAAAGTTGAGAGTATACATCAAAAAAAATTATGGGTCTCCAGTGCAGCATGCCAATCTTGTTTAAATGAGTCAATAAGTCTAAGTTTAAATTCTGATAGAAATAATTTACGCTTCCACACCTTGAGCTTCCCAAACTATTCCATAGCCAAATTTATATAAAAACATCTCTAACACGACAAGCCCATGTGACATAATTCTGATTTTGCAATGATAATAACATATTGTAAGCTTTTTTTGGATATCTAGACTCTTCCATAGCAACAAGTCGTAGCCAATAACGTATGCATCGTAAATAAGTGTTTACATAAAGAGGATGCCTACCAGTTTCTCCATATATCAGTTGCCTTGGTGACTTTGGGCTAACCCCCATAAACCGTTTTTAGGGCACATAGATGAATTCTTTCGATGGGCTCTTGGTCAATTGATAGTCCCCCAAATTTCTGACTGACCCATATGTCAATATTGGCTGTATTTGGCAATCGAACATCTTGAAAAAAAAAAAAAAAACCTGTGGTGAATGTTCACCTACAGTCCAGAGAACTTTGATTATAGCTAAGATGCCTTTTCTAGCGCGATTTGCAAGGTCATTAAGTGTGTGTGAGAAAAGGTAAGCCTTGTTGAAAGATATACACCCCAGGTATTATACATATTGACAGTAACTAGTTCTTCTCCATCAAAAGACCATTTCTCAAAAAAAAGACAAGTATCCACCATTTCGGAAAACAACCACATTAGATTTTTCTAAATTAACAGATAAATCGAGTCTTTTTTGCTGTCGTACTTAAAATGTTCAGCTGGTTTTGGAGACCAATAACACTATCAGAAAATAGTACAACATCATCTGCAAAAAGTAAGATGAGCAATTCAACAAAATCAGGTGACAATTGGATTCCATGTTTTTCCCATTATTGATAATATCTTTTGTTAGTTCATTTATAAACAGTGAAAACAAAACTGGTGAACACACCTCCCCTTGTTTCAAACCCCGTGGACACAAAAAGGCCTCAGTCAGGTCACCTCCAGTACGCACTTTTGCCATCACAGTATTATACATACTTTTTAATGCTTTTAACAGTTTACCATTTAAACCATTCATATGCAGTATCTTCCATAGCTTATCCCTACACACAGAGTCAAAGGCTTTGCGAAAATCAATGAAGGCTACATATAGTTTTCTATGTCGTAATAATTGCTTCTGAATCATGGCTGAAAGTGTAAATATATGGTCAAAGGTACTATGATCTTTTCTGAAACCAGCTTGTTCTTCCCCAATTATATTATTGTCATCTATCCACTTTGTGATACGTTTATTCAGAATAAAAAACTGTACAACTTGCTACAGATATTCAATAATGATATTCCTCTGTAGTTGTCAGTGCTATTTATGTCTCCCTTTTTATGCAAAGGCTGTAATTGAAAAAACACCACTCATCTGGAAACAAACCATGATCAAAAATAAAGTTAAAGAAGGTTGTAAGAAAAGGTAAAGTTTCCTCTATACTAATTCTTAAAGAATTCTCCAATTAACCCATCTGGCCCAGGGGGCTTATTGATTTTCAATGCTTTAACTGCATCCCTCACCTCTTCTGTTGAAAATTGGCTCGTTTAAAACTTCAGAATCTCTATCAATAACAGTAACTGAACTATGAAATTCACCATTTTGGATATCCGGTACATGATTGGAGAGAGAATTAAACACATCTTTGAAATGGTTTATACCATTCTTCTAGACTAATTGTGGTTTGTATTCCACATCTTGGACGTACTGAACGGATTGTATTCCAAAATTTCTTTGGGTTGTTCAGGTTATTTTGCAAATCATCGACTATTTTCTCTCTATGCGATTTTTTTCTTTAGTCTAAGAAGTTCTTTATATTCTTCTTTTATTTTATGTGCATATAATTCTCTGTCTCTGTCAAGATCTGCTTTCTTTTGAGTATACGTAAGATCGTCTTTATGAATATGTACATTGCATATTTTTCTCAAATTTTGTCGAACAATTTTCCTTTCATGTCTACATTCCTGATCAAACCAAACATGGTGTTTTTTTGTCTCCAACAACAGATGTTTTCTTCATACATTCGCCAGCAAAATACAAGCATTCATTAAACTTACTTAGTGCTTCATTTATATTTCTTTGAATCAAAGATATGGCTGGGTGTAGTAAGTTCTTAGCATAATCACATTGTATTTTATTTGTAAACTCGATTTTCTTTAGTTCGTCCCATTTATATCTTGTGAGTGTATAAGGTTTGGGTGCTTCTTTTTCTGAGATAGCATCAGACATGGATTCAATATACAAATCAACAGCTAAGTGTTTTGATTCAATCATAGGTAAAATGTTCATGACCTTGCATTTATGTGACAGATTTTTAGAAACAAAAAAGTAGTCTACAACACTGCATCCCATTTGTGAAATATATGTAAAACCGCATGGAAAATTTGCTGATTGCAGACCATTCAATATCAACAGATTGAATTCCTGACAAATGCTAATAAGAAAAAACTTTCCAAAAGCATTAACCACAGAGTCATTAGAACATCTTTTGTTATCGTCATCTTTCTCATGCCCTTCATCTTCACTTCTCATTTCATATATCACTTCAACATGATCATTATTTTGAGCATTTGAACAGCCTGTTCTAGAATTTAGGTCACCACAAATAATTAAGGGAATGTCTCCATAATCTCTGACTAAGTCAAGCAACAAATCTTCGAGTAACATAACACCATTGTAAATTTCGGTTTCCTCATAGTAAGGTGAATTCTCTGGTGGAATATACATTCCAACCAACAAGCAGTCTGTAGACGTACTTAACAGCTTGTGTGAAAGTTTTAATACGATTACATTATCAAATTCTACTTCAACACGTTGTACATATTCAATGAGTTCTTTACGAACAAAACATATGACCCCACCTGACAGACGACCATGAACATTATCCGACACCTTCACACCCGGCGACACAAACGACAAATGAGATTTTACACATGAACTAGAAAATGACTGAAGAAAAAAGTTTCAACAAGAAAAACAAAATCATACCGACATACAAATGATGATAAATCAAGCTCATTCATGACAGAATGTAAACCTTCAACATTGTAAGTAACAAATGACAAAAACGATTCTGTACATTTTTCATTGACTCTATTAGAGTTAAGAAACGCATTCAGGACTGTTTTCTGCATGTAATGTAATATCCACTTGATCTGGGCCATGGCCTAACCGCTATTTATTCTGACTGGTTTTCTCCCTACTGATTCGTTCAGAATCCTTGTTCTGAACAGATCTGGCATGACCCAAGTTCCAGTCATGGGGCAGAGTACTCTGCTGTGAAGCAGAGCGATTGCGGTTAGTATGGGTGAATTCTGTGCACAGGTGTTACCAGTTCTGTTCGCCCTTCCCTTCCCCTCCCTCCATTTCCGTCCCTCCCCCCACCACAACGTACGGACTGTTGTTGTTGACTAGAAAGTGGAGATCCTCTTCCAAAACCTCTCGTTCCTGGGGAGAGTGCTTGCTGACTAAGTGGTGTGCCCATGGTCACCTGGTGTGTCGGGAAAAAGGACTGCTCAGTCTGTCGGTCTTCTTCGAGGGGGCTGGTAGACATTTCAACTGGACCCTCATCCACAGTCTGGTCACATACAGTCATGAGAGCACTGTCCTGGACTTCTGGTACTCTTTCTGCCATCTGTGCATAGGAAGTGGCAGAGGGGGATGCGTGGTATTCTTGATGTATTCCATGATCATGACTGGGGCGTGCACGGAAATCTTGGACCACCAACTTCCCTTTGGTGTAAAATGCATGTTTTCCTTGTTCTTTGTAGTGGGCCACAGTATCTCTCTGCTGTTTTGTCAGATCTGCCCCAATACGCAAACCGTTCAAACGCATCTGATTTTTCCCTTCCTTATCCCTTATGATCAGCATTGCATCTCTCCATCTCTGGAACTTTATAATCATTGGTCGAGGTCTATCCTTTCTGGATGATGTTAGACCTAATCGGTGTGCCCGTTCAAAATCTGTCTCTATCCAGTCTTTTTGTGGAAAATGCAGTCTAAAAGCGTCTACAACCTTTGAAACACATCTGTCAAAAGTTTCGCCTGCTTCTTCTGCCATTCCATACAGCAGGAGGTTTGACCTTCTGGAGTAACGCTCTTGTCTTTCAATTTCACCCTCGAGCTTTTTCACTCTAGAATCAATATCCTTTTGTTCTTCTTCAATTCTTTTTTCACACTTTCATTATTTTGCCTGATAGCCACTTCTAGAGAAGATACTTTTCTTTTTATATCTGAACAGTTTGTATTTACGGAATCTTCAAGTGCTTGGAACTTTTCCTCAAGCTCCTTACTTCGAAAATTGACAGCTTCCAGAGTTTCAATCAGTTTGTTCAGTTTTCTTTCTAGACCTAAAGTGTGCCTATCCAGTTTGTCTTCCAGACTTTTCACAGAGTCCTCAACAGAGGGGCCAGGCTGGGATTCAATGTCGCCACAAAGCAGCAACAGAAATCGCAGGTTGGGTCCGGGGAGAGAGGTCAGGGATGTAGTCTGCAGAAAAGACATTGTGGACAATGTCAAGACATGGGGTGTGAGAGTGGGATATCTTTCTGCTCAATAGCACAATACACATTTGTTGGGGTAATCAGAGGCAAGGCATCATACTCATGATGATTTGCACGTACCTGTCCGTATCCATCCATACAGAGGGTCATGACACACAGAAAAGGGGCAGCGAACAGGATGAGAGCTGACAGCATAATGCAGACACAAAACACTGCAATGTCCAGACCGCTACACACGTCACCCACTGACAATTCATTTTCACATTGATTCTTTCTTCTTTTGATCATTTTCTTATGCAGCAAAGCTGGAAAAAATGTGTGCAAACTGTCCCACTGCACAGCGATATAGGCTTCAATGCTTATTGTCATCATGCAGTTTCACGCATTCAAAAGCAGTGGGATGCAGAGGACGGAGCGAAGCAGAAAAACACGTCCGTCTCCAAACGACAGCTCAGCTTACACTCCAGAGAGAGAGAGAGAGAGAGAGAGAGAGAGAGAGAGAGAGAGAGAAAAGGGGAGTGGATGTCGTGGAGAAGCTGTCTGTATCATCAAAAGAACACTTTAAGACCAATCATATCATTTCCAGCACAAAGGTTTTCAGTGATTAATTTTCCCATAATCACGTTTCTAACAATCAAACTCACCCGAAATCACATTTCCCGTAATTGTGTTTCAAACAGTTATGTTCATCCTCACAATTACGATCACAATATTCGCGTTTCGACAAAATCACGTTGTTCATATTAACGGTTGATATGATAACATTTTCTGTAATCACATTCTATAAGAGTTTAACAATATAGACTACCGGTATTTTTTTTTGTTTTTAAGAAAGTCACTTATGATGGGTTGTGTGACTTGAGGATATGGCCCTATGCGTTCGGCTGGGTTATACATAACATTGTCCAGGGGGGTATCTACCAGCAGAATCATCTCTCTTTGTCTTCAAAGATCATCCCTTGCCCTCAAGCATGAGTTGTTGGAATTCCTCGCTCGCGTTTCCACCTTAACATCGATGTAACGCGTTTCACCGAATAAGACCTCGCGTACTCAAGGCCTGCGACTGTGTCCGTGATAGGCCGACGTAGACGACACGGTTCACGGTGTGGTTTGGTTGGTTGGTCGGTTGGCCGGGTTGTTGTTGGTGGTAGTGGTGGCGGTGGTGCTGTGCTGTGCTGTGTGTGTGTGTGTGTGTGTGAAACAATCTTCAAATACATGACCCTCCCATGAGTTGACGCACATTTCAGGCCTTTGCACTCAACCATGACCCTTTCTTTGCGCCAGCTGGAAGCGCCCAAATAGTCCCATGCCTTTGATTTTCATCTGTCTGCTTGGAGCCACCTGGCTTGTACCATGGTAGCCACACGAAAGAAAATGCAGAATCAAACTTTCAGACACAAGAAGGATTTTCAAAAGAATCTAATGGGGCCAGTCTATGAATACTCGACTCCTTAGGAAAGATCTTGGTACCTTGTCCGAATCCCCCCTTACCCCCCCCCCCCCCCCCCTCCCGACCGCCGCCCCCCCCCCTCCCCCCCCCCCCCCGCCCCGCAACCCTCGTTATTCCCCCCCCCCCCCCTCCCTGCTCCGGAGGAGTAAATTCAGACCCACCTTTAAAATCATTGTTTGGTGGGTGAGCACGGACACTTGTCCAAATTTCATTTTTATTCATTTGTTTGTACGTTTGCTTTTTTTTTTTCATCACACACGTATCTTATACACACAGACACAGGCACAGAGACACACACAGAGACACACACACAGAGAAATACGCACGCACGCACGCACGCACACGCACACACACACACACACACACACACACATACGCATACGCATGCACGCACGCACGCACGTACGCACGCACGCACACATACACACCACACACACACACACACACACGCAGGCACGCACGCACGCACGCACGCACGCACGCCCGCACGCA
>JADBJO010002405.1:42500-47500 GCA_016801955.1 Conus betulinus
GTGCGCGCGCGCGCTTGCGTGTATGTTTTGTGTGTGCGCGCGCTTGAGCGCGCGCGCGCTTACGCGCGTGTGTGTGTGTGTGTGTGTGTGTGTGTGTGTGTGCGCGCGCGTGCGTGTGTGTATGAGTGTTTTTTCGCGCGCGCGCGCGCGCGCGTGTGTGTGTGTGTGTGTGTGTGTGCGTGTGCGTGCGTGCGTGCGTGCGTGTGTGTGTGTGTGTGTGTGTGTGTGTGTGTGTGTGTGTGTTGCGAGTCTGCTAAAATGCTACTATGTGGTTTAATCATTGAAGAGGTCTTGGTGGTATAGTTCTTTGAAAGGACAATAATAAAACATAAATATTCATTTATGATTGTGGATCAGATAGTTTACTACACCCAGTCACCTTTGTTGCGTAGTGCCCAGTCTTTTCTTTAACGTCTAATCATAGTCAAGCAACATCTGTTTGTCATACGTCATCAAAACGAATCAAACAGTTTATTGTATCTGTTTGTCAAATTTCTCCAGTCAGATTTATTGTAATTATATTTCAAGAATCACCAGTCAAATGCTTCAAAGTATCTTCTCTTCGTAGTGAATTAATCAAGTCAACCAGCTACTTTATTTCGTCTCTTCGTAGCCAGCGCTGCATTTATTAAAATGACTCAATGCTGGATGGCGCCAGTTGTGTCCCATTTGATCAATCATTCATTGATTCTGCTTCTCTAGATTAAGAAAAAAAAATGTATCGCGTCTCTTTGTCAATCTCTACCTATCTGGAAATGTGCAGAAAATGAAACATACGAACAAACAAAAGCGAACCCGAAAGTTTAAATACAATTTACATTATGCCTTCGTGGCTCTCGGCTGCTTAGAGAGTAATCCAATACTGTGTGAAAATAGAACAAGGGGAAGAAACGACATGCAGACTTGATAATCATCATCATCGACATCATCATCATCAGCAGCAGCATCATCATCATGATAACAATAGAATAATAACAATAATAAAGATAATTATAATAATAGTGAGAAAAAAAATGGTCATGATGACGACGTTGATGATGATGGAGAAAGTAGTTGTAGTTGTAGTGGTAGAACGAAGGATGATAATAATTGAATTATATAATAATAATAAATATTGATGATGATAATGATAATGATAATGATAAAAGTAAAGAAAAACAGACAGACAGACAGACAGACAGAGAGGGGGTAGGGGGGATGAACGTTTTTATTTCTATACAGAGGCTGCCGCAGGATAGCAAGGGGAGTGGGTATATTCAACATTTTCAAAACAAAAAGATACAATGCACTTCTGTAAGCATGATTCACAATCAGCTGTGCTAGGGACACAACACACACTCAAGTGTTACGAGCGTTATAGAGAAAAAGACTGCAATAGTTTTGCTACGTTTTCATTGGTTGAAGCCATGAAAATATACCGATGTCAAAAAAAACAACAACAACAACAACAACAACAACAGAGTTGCTGATTTTTTTTTTTACCTTAGGAATATACTGTCCTCTCACATTTTAAAATGTCGATCATAAACAAAATATCTTTCGGGGTTTTTTTTTTTTTTTGGTGCTATTCTGCACGAAATCCTGCGTGTGAATGTCATTAACTCTGAGTTCTGATATTCCAGATCGGAACTTTGATGTGATTCGTTCGAAAGAATGACCTTGGGATTATGTATGGTTTAATGGAATGAGCTATTCTGTTAAACAAAGAGTACCTTTCAAATCTTTCACTGTTTGGGATATGGTGCCACCAGCGCCGACTGTTAACAATCAACGAGTCTTTGTCGGAGGCTACGAATAAATAGTTTTAACGTTACCAGCTCCCCTGATTAATACAAACCTGATCATGTCCATATTCAGGACAAGTATAACTTAACACCGATTGCCAGTTAAGTTTCAAAAACGGAGTGACTGAGGGCGGAAAATGAAGCAAAATTTAGAATGAGAGGGGGTTAGTTACCTCCGAGGACGCAGACAGAGTACAGGACAAGACACGTGTGTCTTGTCCTGTACTCTGTTTGTCTGTGTCCTTGGTGGTAACTGACCTCCGGCATCAAGAAATGAAGGCATCGTATGCTTTGTGCGGCAGTTTTTCGTTCTTGCTAGATAACCTGAACCGATTCTTGCACATGGATGAAGAGAGTAGACAATTGCATGTCTTTTGGTTTCACCCTAAACCAGATTGTTATGTGCACGTCTGTATACGCCAAGAAAGCGTTTCAAAGTACACAAATGTACCTTTCTACGTTGTTCAGCAGCTTTCGTCCAAACCCCTTAATTTCAGAAAGATTTCCAATGAGTTATTGTGAAACGTATGCAGTTTCTGCATGGCACTAACAAAGTATTCTTTTCATGGCTGGATTAATTTCTACATGCACGAAAAATAATGTTGCTTACGTATTGTAGGAGAGAGAGAGAGAGAGAGAGAGAGAGAGAGAGAGAGAGAGAGAGAGAGAGAGAGAGAGAGAGAGAGAGAATGTATTCTTTTCATAGCTTTATGATATTTTAATGCAGGAAAACAAATTCGCTAACGTATTGGAGAGAGAGAGAGAGAGAGAGAGAGAGAGAGAGAGAGAGAGAGAGAGAGAGAGAGAGTATATACATATGAAGAAAAAATAATTGTTCAGTATAAGCCTTCATGGCACAATGGCAAGCGTCTGATCGATACAATCCTCTCTCTGTGTCCTACTTTTTTCTTTTTTTTTCTATCTCTCCCAACTGCACACGCTTGTGTGTGTGTGTGTGTGTGGGGGGGGGGGGGGGGGGGGTGCGTGCACGCCTGCGTCTGTGTGTGTGTGTGTGTGTGTGCGTGTGTGTGTGTGTGTGTGTGTGTGTGTGTGTGTGTGTGTGTGTGTGTGTGTGTGTGCGTGCGCGCGCGCGCGCGTGTGTGTGTGTGTGTGTGTGTGTGTGTGTGTGTGCGCGCGCGCACGCGCGCGTCTGTGTGTGTATGTGTATCTGAGTGTGCACGTGTGTGTGTGTGTGTGTGTGTGTGTGTGTGTGTGTGTGTGTAGATATGTATGTATGTATGTATGTATATTTTTTCGAACGTGTTCTCCTGCATGTTTTTAATGGCATACGTGCGCGCACGTGTGTGTGTGTGTGTGTGTGTGTGTGTGTGTGTGTGTGTGTGTGTGTGTGTGTGTGTGTGTGTGTATTGATCGATGTGGAGTGTCCAGAGCGGCGCCTCTGTTGAGAGAGGCGACCAGTCAGTCAGTGTGTGCCCCTGACGTTATCGATTTGCTGTTCTCTCTGTCTCTGTCTCAGTCTGTCATTCTGTCTGTCTGTCTGTTTGTCTGTCTGTCTGTCTGTCTCTCTCTCTCTCTCTCTCTCTCTCTCTCTCTCTCTGTGCCTTGTAGCAGACCCCGGGAAGCAGTACAAGACAGACCCCCCCCCCCCCCCCTTCCCCTCTTCACGATCCTCCCTCCTTCTCAGTCCACTGTCGCTTCCTGTTCCAGGTCCCTGTCAATCACTGTCCTCTGAGAATCCCCTAGACAGCGCCAGACAGCATCTGTACAATCCCTCTGCAGCACCAGACAGCATCTGTGGGATCCCTCTACAGCACCAACCAGCAGCTGTAGGATCCCCTACACGGCACCAGCCAGTATCTGTGCAGGCTCCCTCTACAGCCCTAGACAGCATCTGTAGGATCCCTCTACAGCAGCAGATAGCATCTGTAGGATCCCTGTACAGTATCAAACAGCATATGTAGGATCCCTCTACAGCAGCAGACAGCATCTGTAGGATCCCTATACAGTATCAAACAGCATATGTAGGATCCCTCTACAGCAGCAGACAGCATCTGTAAGATCCCTGTACAATATCAAACAGCATATGTAGGATCCCTCTACAGCATCAGACAGCATCTGTAGGATCCCTGTACAGTATCAGACAGCATATGTAGGATCCCTCTACAGCACCCGACAGCATCTGCAGGATCCCACTACAGCACCAGACAGCATCTGGAGGATCCTCTCTACAGCAGCAGACAGCATCTGTAGGATCCGTCTACTGCACCAGACAGCATCTGTATGAACCACTACAGCGCCAGACAGCATCTGTAGGATCCCTCTACAGCACCAGACAGCAACTGTAGGAACCACTACAGCGCCAGACAGTAGATGCAGGAAGTGTGGAACGTCAGCATCTGCAGCGGAAACGATACTCCTTCCCTGGCTGTTCGTTGTTCTAGAGGAGTATAGACTGACCAGGAAGGTGGTGTATTTACAGAGGAGTCGACAAGTTCGCCACAGCAAGATGGTGGAGGCCATTAATGGGAGGAAGGTGGTTTACGACCAGTAGTCGGATATAGGGTATTCATAGTTATACAATACTGTTGCCTCCAGCGGGACTGAGAAGTGAGAAGCATTCGTGTGTGTGGAAACGTTCTCGTCGTCGGAACCTTCGTAACTGAGTGCTAATTGATGTGCTAATTGCTGTAAGGGTCTTGTATCAGTCACTTGTAGTCCTACCCCTGAGAACCGATTTCCGGTGGGATTTCACCATAACGGTCGGATTGTTGCCAAAGCTTTCGATGTGTCGTCCCGTTGTGTTTACCTGGGATTTTTTACGTGGATAAAGGACTCTGCAAAGTTGATTTCCTCCAGAGCCTATTTGCTACACTAAAAAGGTTCTTATAATCCGTAAAAGAAGTACAAATAATAAAGTCACAAAGGTTTGATTTACCTGCATGTAAAACAACATCAACAACAACAACAACAACAAACAAACCAGTTGAAATAGAACGTGCTTACATTTCTGTCTAGATAAATAATCTATTGAACAAATGTACCGTGATATCTGTGTAATGCCGTAAAGGCTTCACAAGATTTATCAATGATAAGAAGGAATCTTCTTTGTGTTGGTGTCATTGCTCATTCTACAACATCGTGAGCGCAACATCCTCGAGTTATACATACCAGTGACTTGATTCGGTCTTGTTCCACAATTTGAATTGCTTTGGTGGTAACAGAAACGTATTGAACTCACTGTTCCCATCTCTTCTC
>JADBJO010002405.1:55000-57500 GCA_016801955.1 Conus betulinus
ATCATGAAAATTGCAAACATGCCCATAGAAATCAAACTTTTCACTATATTGTACATGATTTGACCATCTTTGCCGAGAGCTGTCAATCAATCGTTGACGAAAGCAACGTAAGAATCGTTAACATTGCCAACACCTTGATTTAACCATGCGAAACAAAAACCATATTCAAAGAGACAAATACGTACTTTACTTACCCAGTTGTTTTTCAGTTACAGAGAGAGAGAGAGAGAGAGAGAGAGAGAGAGAGAGAGAGAGAGAGAGAGAGAGAGAGGGAGGGAGGGAGGGGGAGAGAGGGGAGTTGTGAGGGAAAGACAGAGATGGAAGGAGGTAGGGAGGGAGTGCTTGCCCTGTGGGTTGGGCATAGAATAGACCCACTGCCCTGCCATGCATGTCGTAAGAGGCGACTAAGGCAGGACCACCTCGCCCCGAGGATAAAGGGGTTTTGCGTAGGGCTAACAACCCTACCTGTAAAAACGACGAGTTACAGAAGCATCGACAACAACGAACCAAAACATTCACCTGGGCAAGGAGGGGTCTCGATCCCGGAGACTTATGACGCGGTGGTGCAGTGAAAGCCGAAAGAAAGCTGCACGGCTGACTCCCCTTCTAACACCCAGGACAACGACTAGAGTAGCCCACATGGAACATCAGAACGATGTACGAAACAGGAAAAAACCATCCAAATTGCGAGAGAGATGAAAAAAAAACTACAAGATCGGAGTGCTAGGACTGAGTGAAACAAGGTGGCTACAATCAGGACAGCTGAGACTTTCATCTGGAAAACAGCTGCTGTACTCAGAACACACAGAGGATGGAGCCCCCCACACACGAGGGTGTGGCCCTGATGCTGGCACCGGAGGCACAGGGGCACTCATCGGATGGGAACCTGTCAACTCTCGCATCATCACAGCCAAGTTTACGACGAAGAAGAATGACATCAGGCTGAACATCATCCAGTGCTATGCTCCCACCAATGATGCGGAAGAAGAGAAGAAAGAAAGTGACTTCTATCAGCAGCTACAGACAGTGATAGACAAAGAGGAGCAAAGGACATAACCATACTGATGGAAGATTTTAACGCCAAGATCGGAACGGACAACACAGGCTACGAGGACATCATGGGGACACACGGACTGGGACAAATGAACAAGAATGGTGAGCGCTTTGTAGACCTGTGCGCCCTGAACCAGCTGGTGATAGGAGGAAGCATCTTCCCACACACGCGCATCCACAAGCCACATGGAGATCCCCGAACCATTTCACGGAGAACCAGATGACCACATCTGCATTAGCCGCAAATTCAGGAGATCATGGCAAGATGTACGAGTGATGAGAGGTGCTAACGTGTCACCAGACCACCACCTTCTTTTAACAACAGTGAGACTTCGCTTCAAGAGATTCACCAGCGCTAACAACACACGGACAAGGTACAATGTCAGACTGCTCAGAAACCGGGACACACAAGCAGCATTCCAGATCAGCCTTTCCAACAGGTTCCAGCCGCTACAAGAGCTGATAGAAGACGGTGAGACGGACATCGAGACACAGTGGGAGCACTGCAAGAAGCTCTTGCATGACACATGTGGGGAGATCCTTGGCAAGAAGAAGAATGGATCTCTGGATCTCTGCCGACACCATCCACAAGCTGGAAACAAGGAGAGAGAAGAAAGCTATGCTTGAACACGAGCCGAACAAGAGCAGCTAAGGCAAAGGCACAGGAAGAGCACATAGCAGCGAACAGAGAAGTAAAGAAGAGCATCAAGAAGGACAAGAGGGACTACTTTGACGACCTGGCCAGTCAAGCAGAGGCAGCAGCCGGACAGGGGAACTGAAGGACCTGTACCCTGGTGACCAAGAAGCTGACGGGTAAGTTCCAGCAGACAGACAAGCCAGTGAATGACAAGAACGGAAACCCACTGACAACAACTGAGGAACAGCTGAAACGATGGGCAGAACACTTCGGGGAGCTGCTGAACCGCCCCGCCCCTGACGCACCACCACCAGACATCCCACCCGCGGAGTCAGAACTGCCCATCAGCTGCGACAAACCCTCAAAGGCAGAGATCAAAAAGGCCATCATGACTCTGAAAAATGGGAAGGCTGCAGGGCCGGACGAGATACCAGCAGAAGCCATCAAAGCAGACATACAGACAGCTGTCAACATGCTATACAGCCTCTTCAGCAAGATCTGGGGGAAAGGAGGAGGTACCGGCCCAGTGGAAAGAAGGAATCATCATCAAGCTGCCAAAGAAAGGAGACCTCAGGGACTGCAGTAAACTACCGAGGGATCATGCTCCCTGTCAACGCCAGGCAAGGTTCTCAACAGGGTTCTACTGGAGAGGATGAAGGAGGCTGTCGACCCCAAGCTCCGAGACCAGCAGGCAGGCTTCCGGCGGAACAAATCATGTGCTGACCAGATCGCCAGCCTGCGCATCATCGTGGAGTCGCTGGAGTGGAACTCCCCCCCTCTCTACATCAACTTCATAGATTATGAGAAGGC
>JADBJO010002405.1:62500-67500 GCA_016801955.1 Conus betulinus
AAAAAAAAAAAAAAAACAAAAAACAAGCAACAAAAAAAAAACACAACAACAACAACAACAACAACAACAAAAACACGAGAGAATACAGACAGTACAACACAACCAAGTACGACAAACACAGCACACACTACAATAAGACCGAACCACTTGTAGTTGTTTTTGTTCTTGCTGTAGTAGTAACAGCAGCAGCAGCGACAGCAACAGCAGCAGTGGTGGTGGTGGTGGTGGTAGTAGTAGTAGTAGTAGTAGTAGTAGTAGTAGTAGTAGCGTAGTATGTCTCGTCCTGTGCGTCTAACAGGTCACGACTTAAAAAAAAAACAAACAAAAAAAAAAACAAAAAAAAACCGACAGAATACAGACAGTACAACACACAACAAAGTACGACAAATACAGCACACACTACAATAAGACCGAACCACTCGGAATCTACCCAGACCTAGGTGAACTGCACAAATCGCTGCACACAGCACGCAGTGGCTGCCGCACGAAATGCATGACAACAGCATGATTCTAGGGGGTGGGGGGGGGGGGGGGGGTGGGGGGCACAAATCGATAAGAGAGACTGACCGAAAATGACAACACACTGATGATCCCGTGAAGAGCAAAATCGATAGGGGAAGACTGGCCGAAAGATGAGGAAATCGATGACAGATGACAGAGGGTGGTGCCTGGTCGACAAAAGGATATACTTCACCGACATTGAGAGATGACAGAGGTCTGGATTTGCCCCCAATATTGCTCAGCGACATTGAGGGGTGACAGAGGTCTGGATTTGCCCCCAATATGGCTCAGCGACATTGAGAGATGACAGAGGGTCTGGATTTGCCCCAATATGGCTCAGCGACATTGAGTGATGACAGAGGTCTGGATTTGCCCCAATATGGCTCAGCGACATTGAGTGATGACAGAGGTGTGGATTTGCCCCAGTACGGCTCAGCGACATTGAGAGATGACAGAGGTCTGGATTTGCCCCAATATGGCTCAGCGATATTGTGGGATGACAGAGGTCTGATTTGCCCGTATATGGCTACATTGAGGGATGACAGTGGCCTGGATTTGCCCCAATATGGCTCAGCGACATTGAGGGATGACAGAGGTCTGGATTTGCCCCAATATGGCTCAGCGACATTGAGGGATGAAAGAGGTCTGGATTTGCCCCAGTATGGTTACATTGAGGGATGACAGGATTTGCCCCATATGGTCTGGATTTGTTCCAATATGATTCAGCGGTTCATTGAGGGATGACAGTGGTCTGGATTTGCCCCAATATGGCTCAGCAGCATTGAGGGATGACAGAGGTCTGGATTTGCCCCAGTATGGCTCAGCGACATTGAGGGATGAAAGAGGTCTGGATTTGCCCCAGTATGGATTACATTGAGGGATGACAGCGGTCTGCATTTGCCCCAATATGGCTCAGCGACATTGAAGGATGACGTATGTCTGGATTTGCCCCAGTACGTCTCAGCGGCATTGAGGGATGACAGTGGTCTGGATTTGCCCCAATACGGCTAAGCGACATGTAGCGATGACAGATGTCTGGATTTGCCCCAATACGGCTCAGCGACATTGAGTGAGGGATGACAGAGGTGTGGATTTGCCCCAATACAGCGACATTGGTGATCCCAGTACGGGGCAATACAATGATAAGATGCTTTGGTTCGACCGATGTTCGTTTTCATGCTGTTTAGGTACAGAGAAGTAATGATGTTGTTAAGAGAAGATTTAAGGAGCACCGACACTCTTCATTTATGTGCTCCCCTCCTTCCCTACCCCTCTCCCTTTTTGCCCTTAACTCCCTTTACCCCACCTCAATCAGAATGACATTTCAGCTAATATCATTTGATGATGATTGTGTTTCTCTCATTAAATTCGGCTTATCGACATAAATTTCCTTCCTTGTAAATGAATCTTCTAGCAACGATTCTGTTTACTCATTCAGTGTTTGTGCAGTTTAGAAAAAAAAAATGCTTTAAATACCATTCAAAACCATTTCCATCCTACACATAAAAAGCTCAAGCTCAAATTAATTTTAGAGATTCTTTGTCTTAAAATGGAATGCAGTAAATTCACAACACAGTCACCAGCATGTAATTTGAATAGGCATTCTCCAAGGAGAAGTTATAAGCCTACTTCATTTACATGCCGTGTAAATGGGATATGTGATTTTCATTTCTGAACCGTTTATTCACAATTTTACATGTCACAGCAAAATCTTAAACAGCAGTGCCGTAGGGCCTATACACCTATATTACGTGCTGGGGCCTGGCTAGTAGAAAATGCTCTATCCGCCTGAAATATCATTCCGATTTTTTTTTTCAACCTGCTTTGTTCCTGTCGCATGAGTAACAGAGAAATACAAAGAGCCACAAGGAACTAAGCTTTACATGTTTGATTTTGCATGCTATTTCAAAAGTCACTTTTCATCTCAAGTCCAGTGACAGATCGATTTTTGTCATGAGCCACTTGATCCATCGGGAAAGTGATGGATTGAAATAACTCATCATTTGCAAAGTATATTTTGCGTACAATTATACAAACAAACAAAAACGTACATCATCACAAAGCTTAGAGACGGTGTGCTGTAGGTTATGTTACTCGATTATCAGAAAAGGTAAGCATGGTTTTCAAAACGAATGAGATTTATGATGATAATAATATTATTGTCCTAAATCATAATTCAACAAGAAGAATGTGATAATTTTGAACTACTCCCCGTTCCCTTCTTGTTTGTTTCTTCTTCTTGTTCTTCTTCTTGTTCTTCGTCTTGTTGTTGTGTGTTGTTGTTGTTGTTGTTGTTGTTCCTCTTCCTCTTCTTCTTCTTCTTCTTCTTCTTCTCTCTTCACGCTCACACACCACACACACCACACACACACCACACGCACGCACACACACACACACGCACGCACGCACGCACGCACACACGCACACGCACGCACGCACGCACGCACGCACGCACGCACGCACGCACGCACGCACGCACGCACACACACACGCACACATACACACACACACACACACACACACACACACACACACACATCTGTACAATATATACGCACCACCACGCACACACACACAACACACACACATACACACACACACACACATATACACCCACAGACACACACACACACACACACACACACACACACACACACACACACACACACACACACACAGACAGACAGACAGAGAGAGAGAGAGAGAGAGAGAGAGAGAGAGAACCATTCATGTCTGGATTGTCTGTCCGTCTATCTATCTGCTTGCCCGTCTGTTTCTCTCTCTGCATCTATTCTCTCCACTTCATCTCCTTCGAACTCTGTCTATCTGTCTATATGTCTGTCTTTTGTCTATCTGTCTGTCTATATGTCTGTCTTCTGTCTTCTGTCTGTCTGTCTATCTGTTTCTGTCTCTGTCTGTCTGTCTGTCTCTCTGTCTGTCTGTCTGTCTCTCTCTCTCTCTCTCTCATCTCTTTCTCTCTCTCTCTCTCTCTCTCTCTCTCTCTCATTTTCCTCATCTAACCCTTTGTTCCCACAGAGGGTGTACGAGTACTTCTCCGAACGCACCTGGAACTACTACATCACCTTCGTCATCGCCATTCTGTACTTCGTCACCTGGCTGCCCTTCACCGTCCTGCGCGTGGCCAAGAACGCCACCGAGTCCAAGCTGGAGCACCTGCCCAAGGAGATCCACTTCTACTGCGTGTGGTTCGGCCTCAGCAACTGCTTCACAAGTTCATCGTCTATCTGTTGATGAGCCCACAGTTCCGCCAGGGCCTGAGGGAGGTGTGCGACCTCCAGGGTGGTGGTGGTGGTGGTAGTGGTGGTGGTAGTGGTGGGGTGGTGGAGGTGGTCGAGGTCGAGGTCGTCGTCGTGGCTACGTGCTGTGTGGCCGAGGGTGTGGTATGCAGGCCTCCACAACTGACAGCCAGGACCCGGAGGTCATCATGGACTCCAAGGCGAGCGTGTAGTAGGGTCCGTTCAGACTCGATCCAGAAGGGGCTCACCTTCGGGGAATCGTAGTCGTGGAGGTGTTTTTAATGAAAGGAGGATGGAGATCTGGACGGACCGTGCGATGACCCTTGAGATTCCAGTGCTGATCTGAGACGGTGGTGGACGTGAGTGATAACAAGGTGTCTGTGTGTGCGTGGGGGAAGGGGGGGGGGGCGGAAGGAGGAAGGAATAGGAAGGTTGGTTCAGAGTCCGTGCTTTACTAACAATACTGATTGTGGACAATGGTAACGGGTACGGTCAAGAAGAAAGAGGGGGGGGGGGGGGGAGGAGGAGGGAGGAGGAGGGAGGAGAAGAGGAGAGAAGAGAAGAAGGTGAGGTGATCATAATGACGAGGACGAAGGAAGATGAAGAAAGAAAAAGGAAAGAAGACAGAAGAAAAGAAAGAAAGAAAAAAGGAAGAGAAGACGAAAGAAAGAAGAAGAAAGAAAGAACAAAAGAAAGAAAAGAAGAGAGAGACGAAAGAAAGACAAAGAAGAAAAGAAAAGAAAGAAGAAGAAGAACAAAAGAAGAAAGAAGGAGAAGAGAAAAAGAAAGAAAAGAAGACAAAAAAGAAGAAGAGAAAGAAGAAGAAGAAGAAGAGAGAGAACAAAGAAGAAAAGAAGAAGAGAAAAAAGAGAAAGAAGAACAAGGAGAGGAATAAGAAAGAAAAAAAAAGAAAAGAGACAGAAAAAAGAAGGAGGAAGAGAACAAGAAGAAGAACGAGAGGAACAAGAAGAAAAGAAGAAAAAGAAGAAGAAGAAGAAGAAGAAGAAAAAGAAGAGAAGAAGAAGAAGAAAGAAGAAAGAAAGAATAATAATGATAAGAAGAAGAAGAAGATGACGGCAACAGAAGAAGAAGAAGCAGCCATCAGTCTAGCGAGCAGAGGGGGTGAAGAAGCCTTTTCCTATCGTCATCAAGTGGTGTTAGTGCCGATGCCGGTGATAACAGCAGCACTGGAGCGTTTCCAGCAATGGAAGAAAGGAGACTTCTTTTCTGCCATGTCAGTTT
>JADBJO010002405.1:70000-72500 GCA_016801955.1 Conus betulinus
TGTGTGTGCGTGTGTGTAGTATGTTATTGTCTTAAGTTCATTTTGCGTATTCCTTTTCTGCATGTAATTTTCAAAACAAAAATATCTGATAGCTCATGCCCATGTTTAAATGTGAGAAAGATCAAATTCTAGAACATGTTGTATATGTGCTTGAAGTATAATTAAATGCGATAAATATTGAGATTATTTCACGGGCCACAAACGCGCGCGCGCACCCACCACCACTCTCTCTCTCTCTCTCTCTCTCTCTCTCTCACACACACACACACACACACATTAAAAAAATATTTATATACATATATACACATACATATATATACATACATACACTCACAGACACACACCACATACGCGCGCGTGCACGCGCGCACACATACATACAGAGAGAGAGAGAGAGAGAGAGAGAGAGAGAGAGAGAGAGAGAGATGCTGACACAAATTATGAACGCCTCTCTGTCAGTGATACTGATATGAAGGGCAATGAGGTGATGACGTGAATGATGTGCTAATGTGTCCTCAAAAATAAAATCGTTGTCGCAGACATTCTGCTGCTATCAGAGTCACTTCCTGGCTTTGTAGTAAAAGGACATAGCGAACAGGCGTATGGCGAGAGAGAGAGAGAGAGAGAGAGAGAGAGAGAGAGAGAGAGAGAGAGAGAGTGAGAGTGAGAGAGAGAGAGAGTTTCTTCGACTGACGGGGTAAGAGAGGAAAGTTACTCTACAAAAACAAAACACAACAAAAGAAAGCAAAAAAGAAAAAGAGAGAAAAGATAACTCCAACAAAGTGAAAATATGACCACACACACACACACACACACACACACACACACACACACACACACACACACACACACGTACATACGCACACACACACACACACACACACACACACACACACACACACACACACTCACACACACACACACACACACACACACACACACACACACACACACACACATTCCAAACGATAACTTTAAGCTTAATGAAAACATGACTGGAAAAAATATTGCAACCCAACATCAGTCTTAGTTAGCATGAGTTCACACGATGACTCTAATTTTAATGAGCATACAGTATTTTAATTAGCATACAGAATTTTAATGAACATACAGTGGAGAGGTTAACTGTATGAAACACGATCGCTTGAATCCAAATAAACCTAAAACCGAAAATCGTTGTAGACCCTCAATTTGAAAACACTTCCATCCTGATAAACATGCTGAAGCTTAGAAAAAAGCATTGTACAGATAACTTCAATCCGGCCCCCGAATAGCTCAGCTGGTATGTGCGTGTGTATGTATGTATGTATGTGCGTATGCGCGCGCGCTCCCGCGCGCGCGTGTTTGTGTATGTGTGTGTGTGCGCGTGTTCACCGTGTAAAACCATCAGCAACCGAAAGTCCATAAAGAATTAGATAACAAAAAGGAAAAACAACAACAAACAACAACAACACACAATGTGTCATCGCTTTCCCATTTTTTGTTAGCGAAAGGGAGAAAGAATACGACCTGTATGGTCCATTCTGATGGACCAGTGCTTTCTGACCCAGCTAGTCACTTGGTACGATACATAACGACGATGATATATACAGCAGCTTTATGCTTCAGAAATGGCAACTCCTGCTACAGCGAGAATTACATAGTATCAGCAAAAATCCCGCTAACCCAAAGATGCTGAGTCAGAGGATCAGTGTGTAGCCTTGCTTTCTCACTGTACGCGCTGTTGGAGTCCCGCTCCCTCATGCAGGTAACTAGCCAAATCAGGGCGAGAGAACCGTTCATTTGGCTCGGCTGTCTCCTCAGGTAGCCACACAAGGAAAGTGTGGTGGTGTTCTCTTCACCGAGACTGGTCCACTGGCTGGCGACGTAGCCTTCGCCTGCGTGACAATCACCGTGTGTGCGCTTAAACTTGACGGTTTGGCTCTGTCAGCTGCGAAGTGTTGGTGGAATACAGACAGCCAACCCCCGTGAACACAGGGCAGACACAGAGCCGATCAGTTCAACAGGAAGTTCTGAATGCGTTTTTCATGTGGCTGCACACCAACACGTAATATGCGCCAACGCCTTGCTTAAGGAGCTCAGTATTTATAGATAGGCATGATTATATTCTTTTGGTATTATTTTTTCTATACTGTCTGAAAGTTGATTCGTCTTCTTTTCTTTCATGTGTCTTACCTATCAAAATACATGGGAGGTGGTTTCAAGCTGACAGGTTAAAATGAAAGGAATGGGACTATTTGGGGAAAACCACACGGTGCAAAGATAGGGTCACAGGTGAATGCGAAGATCTGAAATATGACGTCAGGTAAGAGGGGCAACTCAAGTGTTTCTAGATTGTGAATGATTTCATCGGCTGAAATCTTAAAAAAAAAAAAAAAAAAAAAAGTGAACTGATTGGTAGGGAATTCCTTTGATGTGTTATCGGTTTGATCTCAGTTTGGCTCAGGTGTATGCTACGCCCAAACTATTTTACGTGGATTATGAAATAATTTAGTTTAAA
>JADBJO010002405.1:77500-80000 GCA_016801955.1 Conus betulinus
TGTTCAAGTGTCACATCAAGCATCTCTCATCCGACAGCTGGTTCAATCCTCTCTCTCTCTCTCTCTCTCTCTCTCTCTCTCTCACTGGAAACAGCAGACAGAATCGGAAACCTTCCACTATAGAATAGTGTCAGCATGATCAGTAATGAGACACCAGTTGAACAAGGAAATCGACTGCAGAAGGGCTCGAACTTGTATCAGACAACTGAAGGCTACCCCTTGTAGACTAGGTGTGACACAGATCTAGTGAATTTGGGGCAAACCGCTTTTCTGGTTTTGATGTTCGTAAACGTCATTCAGAACACATCGCTCGGGTCCATGTAAGCGTTTGTGTGGGCAGGGGTCAAACACGTCTATGACGGATGAGTAGTGTTCACTTTCACCCCCCCCCCCCCCCCCCCCACGGTCTTTAGATAAGACTTTAAACCAAAGGCTTATGCAGAGTATAGTCCCCAAGATGTTCTTCAGAGATGACTTCAAATAAAGATATGTTGCCTTTTTTTCTTGCTTCATGTATGATTCCTATACAATGACACACTGTTGGCACCCACTCGCGGTGGACAACCGAAATCGAATCACATTGTGCAGAAAGTCAGCTAGGAAGTGGTACCTAAGCGAGATATCTACGTACATCCCTGTCCAAGATCTTGATCCTCAGGACAAACGAAAGGTCTACGGAGGAAAAACGTGCTGAAGCAAGTCAAAAACATAGCTTCTCAGTCTCTTTTCGACATTAGCCAAATCAATGTCAGCTGATAGATTGTCTAACGGTATATGCTTGATAGTAAAGAAATGTGTTGTTTGGTATTCAATATCAGAGGTAGAGAGTGGCGTGAGAGTGGACGCTATTCTCGTGTGTGCACAGAATAGCGTTTTTTTTCCTTTCTCGCTGTTTTCATAGGATGTGTTTTTCATGTACAGTTTGCATCTGAGTCGATGGCCAAGTGCAATAAAACATTCTCTCTCTCTCTCTCTCTCTCTCTCTCTCTGTGTGTGTGTGTGTGTGTGTGTGTGTGTGGTGTGTGTGTGTGTGTGTATGTGTGTGTGCGTGCGTGCGTGCGCGCGCATGCGAGCAGCAGTAACTATGATGAGGTGTCTTGCTTACTCTCTGTGTCAGAAGTACCCACAGACTGATAACGTCATCATTACCTCTGTCTAGAAGTGACAACGAAGTGATGTCATCATTGTTCTCTGAATGCAATTTGACCTATAAAGTAAAGTCATCATCTTTCTCAGTGCACAGAAATTTAAAAAAAAAATGTTGTCATCGTCTCTCTGTGCAGAAATAAACATGAAGTAATATCTCCATCATTTTCTATGTATTCAGAATTAACCATGGAGTGATGCCTTTGTTGTTCACCCAGTGCACAACTATCATGAGATGTGGTCATCGTTCTGTTTGCCAAAAATACAAAAACACCATGATGATCATCGTTTTCTGAGGTTGATACACACTTCATGTGATGTCATCATAACCATAGTCTGATATTGCTCTCATTCTTTGAGTGCAGAGGTAACAGTTATGTGATGTAGTTATTGTTCCTCCTTTCGAGCAGAAATAACCATGAAGCACAAAGACGTCATCGTTGTGTGTGTGTGTGTGTGTGTGTGTGTGTGAAAACAACCACAAGGTGATGTCGTCACTGCTTTCTGTGTGCAGAAATAAGCATGAAGGTGGTCCTGCCATCGCTTGTTGTGCTGGCACTGGTGACAGTGCCATCCATGATTGAAGGGCATGGCTATGGTGGCCCTTACAGCAAGGAATTCACTGAATTTGCACCTATCTTTGCTTACGGTGGCTTTGGTGGCAAAGGCTTCGGCATCGGTGGCTTAGGCGCTGGTGGCTTCGGCGCTGGTGGCTTCGGCGCCGGGGGCTTCGGCGGTGGTGGCTTCGGCGGTGGTGGCTTCGGCGCCGGTGGTGGTGGCTTCGGCGCCGGCGGCGGTGGCTTCGGCGGCGGCGGCGGTGGCTTTGGGCGGCGGCGGCGGCGGCGGCGGCGGCGGCGGCGGCTTCGGTGGCGGCGGCGGCGGCTTCGGCGGCGGCGGCGGCGGCGGCGGCTTCGGCGGCGGCGGCGGCGGCGGCTTTGGCGGCGGTGGCGGTGGCTTTGGCGGCGGTGGCGGAGGCTTTGGCGGCGGTGGCGGTGGCTTTGGCGGCGGTGGCGGTGGCTTTGGCGGCGGTGGCGGAGGCTTTGGCGGCGGTGGCGGTGGCTTTGGCGGCGGTGGGCGGTGGATTTGGCGGCGGTGGCGGTGGATTTGGCGGCGGGGTGCGGTGGATTTGGCGGCGGTGGCTTGGCGGCGGCGGTGGCGGTGGCTTTGGTGGTGAAGGCGGAGGCGGCTTTGGCGGCGGTGGTTTCGACCCTTTCTACGGGGGTGGCTTTGGTGCCGTCGGCCCTATCTACGATGGTGGCTTTGGTGCACCATTTAAATTCTGTAAGTGTCAGAATTCAGTTCGTGACGATCTAAGGTTACTATATAACTATTCTCATGTTTTGATACAATGATA
>JADBJO010002405.1:87500-97354 GCA_016801955.1 Conus betulinus
ATCCATCCATCCATCCATCCATCTATGTATTCATGTGTGTATGTTTGTATGCATGCATTTATAAATATATATATGTATGTATGAATGAATGAATGTATGTATGTATGTATGTATGTATCTATCTATCTATCTATCTATCTATCTATCTATCTATCTATCTATCTATCTATCTATCTATCTATCTATCTATCTATCTATCTATCTATCTATCTATCTATCTATCTATCAAGAAGTGTATTTCACCCAAAAAGTGTATTTCAAAAAGACTGAATGAGGCAAATACTATGCTGTGATCCGGAAATGGGTGTATTCCTAAATTGATTAAAAACATCAAATGTTTCCGGTGACTGCCACAGATAGCTGTCAAGGTTTGAAAATGTAGGAAATCCATGTATTTCCGAGAATAAAACAAGAAGTCATTTAACAGATTTCCTACGAAGCGTCCAGTAAAAATTTTAGAAATGTATCAGAGAACTCAGAAATGAACTATTACCGCAACTGTATTAAATCCAATTCTGGAGAGAAAAAAAAAATCAGTTGGCCTCATCAAGACCCGACCTTGCCTCCATATCTAGAGAAATAAAAAGCTTAATGCACAGAATGCGTTTGAATTCACTTCGAACAAAATTCAGCAAAAACGTTACGTGTATGTGTGGAAAAGAGTTGGAGTTGAACATCTATTAATTTACTGTCCAAGAGCAAAGGAAATTATTAGCAAAACTGGTGACGATACTCCATCTGATGGATCTGGTTCCCTGTCTCAATCTAGAGTATTAAATGACTAGTTTTATCCTTAAAAAAAAAAAAAAAAAAAAAAAAAAAAAAAAAAAAAAAAACCTAGTTTTATCTTTACACAATTTGCAAAGGTGTGTCACATAGTTCAGTTGGTATTTATCTTTAAATTTGTTAAACATTTTTTTTTTTTTGAGTGGTTACCGTTCGTCCTTCTACACATTGACCTGCATCGTACCACCTATTCAAATATGATTGACAGTGCTCAAGAACTGACAAAGTGGTCCATTGGACGCTCTCCTTATAGTTTTACATATTGTGTAACTGTTTATTTCTTTACTTTAAATAATGTTTTCCCGAGATGCGGGGGGGGGGTGGAGGGTGGGGTGCTTTTATTTGGTATTGTAATTGAATCATACAGGCATGCTCATGTTCACACAGACACACACAGACACACACACACACACACACACACACACACACACACACACACACACGCGCGCGCGCGCGCGCGCGCGCGCGAGTGCACACTCACACTCACATCGTCTGATACACTTTTAGTGGGAAGACGTTAAACTGAACAACAACAACAACAACAACAACAACAACACACACACACACACACACGCACACACGCACGCACGCACGCACGCACGCACGCACGCACACACACACACACACACACACACACACACACACACACACACACACAGAGAGAGAGAGAGAGAGAGAGACGGACAGACAGACAGACAGACAGACACAGAGACACAAAGAGAGAGAGAGAGACAGAGACGCAGAGAGAGAGAGAGAGAGAGAGAGAGAGAGAGAGAGAGAAGACAAGACAAGACAAGACAAGACAAGACAAGACAAAATTCTTTATTTACGAGGATAATAGATACGCACTGGTGTGCTTTTTTACATCCAGTCCTCGCCCTGAGTAGGGTCAACAGCATAAAATAAGATGAGGTAACAAAGGAAGCATGCAAAAAGTGACTAGAACTACAATACAATACGGGATTAAATTTAGAGAAAAAAAAAAAAAAAAAAAGAGAGAGCGAGAGAGCGAGCGAGCGAGCGAGAGAGAGAGAGAGAGAGAGAGAGAGAGAGAGAGAGAGAGAGAGAGAGAGAGAGAGAGAGAGAGAGAGTATAGAAGCATGTTAAAGGTAGGTAACAAGCACGCGATGAGGTGGGAACATAACATTATAACACACATACTCAAATGCTTTCGCCTCTGCCGCCCCGATGAAGAAGTCGTTAGTTTGAAAAATAAAGTTCGGTGGGGAAATAATGATAGACAGAAGAAGAGAAGGGGGTGGGGTGTGTGTGTGTGTGTGTGTGGGGGGGGGGGGGGGGGGGGGGGGGGGGACACGGAAAATATAGAGTGGAGAGGAGGAGTGAGGCTGCAGAGAATTTTTTCGTCTTATCCTCCCTACTCTCCCCCCTCCCCCCCCCCCCCCCCCCCCCCCCCCCCCCCCCCCCCCCCCCCCCATCAAAAACACAGACGTGAAAGCCACCCCCCTACTGCCACCCACCCACCCACCCCCACCTTCACCTCCACGCCATTCCACCCGCTTCAGTTATTCCGTCTTGCTGGCCTCCGATGACTGCTTTAGAGAAATCAAAATGACAGGTTGCGCACCTTGATGTCGCTTCACTGTCAGTACCTTTAGTCCCCTGAAGGGACAGAAGCCAGATGGGCAAAGAAAAAAAAAGGGGTGGGGGGGGGGGGGGGGGGGGGGGGGGATTTTCCTGCTTAACTATTACCTTAGGGACTAAAGATTATGAGTCAATTATTAATCTTTCTTTTCGCTCACCACACGCGCGCGATCGCGCGCACGCTCACGCACGCACGCGCGCGCGCGAGCACACACACACACACACACACACACACACACACACACACACACACACACACACACACACACACACACACACATTTTCATTTTCATTTTCATTTTCATCAAGGAGGCGTCACTGCGTGCGGACTAGTCCATATGCACTACACCACATCCGCTAATCTTTGAGACCACACTACGCATGATTTGAAGCTGATGGATAAATGAATAAACAACAAAGATGAGACAATTGAAGAAGAGGGTCTCGTCGCTACGACTCAGCGAATGTTTGACCTACGCATACGCCCAACGTGCGGTCAGAACTTGAGTGCCTGCCTACCATTTTGTGTGTGTGTGTGTGTGTGTGTGTGTGTGTGTGTGTGTGTGTGTGTGTGTGTGTGTGTGTGTGTGTGTGTGTGTGTGTGTGTGTGTGTGTGTGTGTGTGTAATGGATGTACACGTGTCTGTAAGATGTGTGGGCATGGGCCCATGTGTGTGCGTGGGCGCATGTGTGTGTGTGTGTGTGTGTGTGTGTGTGTGTGTGTGTGTGTGTGTGTGTGTGTGTGTGTGTGGGGTGTGTGCCAGCGTGTTGTGTGTGTGTGTTAGAGAGTCCACAGACATGTGTGTAATGAAGCGTGTGGTGAGAGAGAGAGAGAGAGTGTGAGGAGAGCGTTGGAGAGAGAGAGAGAGAGAGAGAGAGAGAGAGAGAGAGAGAGAGAGAGAGTGAGTGTGAGTGTGTGAGTGTGTGTGTGTGTGTGTGTGTATTTGTATTTGTTCGTGTGTATTTGTGCGTGTGTGTGTGTTTGTGGAGCGATGACAATTTGGTAGAGGTGCTTCAAGGCCTGTCCCATCCATGATTTTCCACGTCCTAGCCGAGTGCCTTTTGTTTCCTTGACCGCCGCATGAAGTGGGTTTTGGGGATTTTCAAGGGCTCTGAAATATGCCTCACCTGTTCCAGCTTGTGTCTTGTCTGCATTGAAGGAAGGTCGAGCAGGTATCGCATAGTTTGAACTGGTGTGTGTCTTTGTGGTTCCCAGGATCAGTCTCATTGCTTCATTTTGAATTCTTTCTAATTTGAGAAGGTTGCTGTTGGACAGTGTTGTAAGCCCTAATCCATAATCTGTCACACTGAGTACAAGTGCGTGATACAGTCGGTAGAGATGGCGCTGTTCAATGCCTTTAGCTGCCATTGCTTCATGGCAGATAAGCCTTTTTTGCATTTAAGACAATATTCTCAACATGCTTTCTAAAGGTTAGCATTCTGTCAAAGCCTACACCCAAATAGCGTAGGTTGTTAGTTGATTCAATCGGTATTCCATTGAAGGAAACTGGTGAGGGTACTTGTCCTGATGTCTTGTTGTTGAGAGTGCAGACTAATGTCTGGCTTTTTGTAGGGTTGATGGACGATCCAGTTTCTTGACACCACTGAGCAATGTTGTTCAACTGTTGCTGAACTGCTTTCGCTTTCTTCGTTCTTTGATGTTTTAGATCAGGCCGTCATCTGCAGTCATCACTCGAGCAATTCCGTTTTCTGTTGAGGTCTGCTGTTTAGTGTAAACATTGTACAAAACAGGGGGAAGAGGAAAACCTTGAGGTAATCCCATAGAAAGTTTATGAGGCTCAGAAGTCCAATCTCCAAATCGTAGGATGACGGTTCGCTCTCGAAGTGCCGCTGCTATCCATCGTGTAAGTGTCTTACTGACTCCATAGTCAAGGAGTAGTTCCATGAGAAGCGAGAACTGGACTTTGTTGTATGCATCTTCCAGATCTATTGCAACAGCTAGTGTTTTTCCTTTCTTTGGAATCCTTCGTACACTTCATAGGCAAAAGCGGCCGCATTTTCCCATGTACTTTTACCTGTTCTGTAGCCTCCTTGATTTGATGGGAGGATTTGTCGACTTTCAAGATCTCTTGCGAGTTTTCTTGCTATGATTCGTTCCATGAGCTTTCCTGCTATATTTTGCATAGTGAGTATGCGGTAGCCATTTTAGCCGATGACGATCTTTTCCTGGCTTTGGTAAAGCTTTCAGGTAGCTGTGTGTCCAGTCTTCTGGGACATAGCCTTTATCAAAACTCTCCTGGTAGAGACTGAAGAGTTATGGCACTCTCCTCCTCTCAGAGCTGGTTGATATCTGCATACCGTACTTTTGTCTGGTCCTGGAGCACTATCCTTAGTGCATTTAGCTATTGCGTCATCCAATTCAGATTCTGTGATTTCACCATCAGTGCCAGACTGAGCTAGGTGTTGGTTTAACTTGGTCACATATTTCTTCCTTTCCTCCAGATTTCTTTGATCACTCTGTTCTAAACGTTTAAGTAGAGCGGACCCTTTCTCTAAATTCATTTTCAGTTTTGTGATCCCATCAGCGTCTAAGATATCTGGGGCGTTGCGTTTTTTTTTTTTTTTTCCTTCCATGCGACAGTAAAAGTGCCAGAACTGAGTCAGTGTTGTGTCATAATTAAGTGACAGACAAAACTGTTGCCACTTGGTTTCTTTTGCTTCTTCTTCAGCTACTCTTTCGAATTATTCAGTCTTCTTATTCATGCCTGTTTTAATAGCTAGGTCAGGGCGAGGTTTTCTTCTTTTTTCTCTCTGCCAAATTTCTACAGACTTGCGTTTCTCTTTCCAGGCTGTTTCTGTGTCTATATTCCACCAAAGGGGCTGGGCAATTTGTTTGGTTGTAGCATTGTTTCTTTTGCATCTTCAACTCCTTGACGTTCCCATGATATCCCCTTCATTGTTGTATTGAAAAAGGTCCTTTTGTTTCGTTTGTGTAACTTTTGATGGCTTCTGTAAACTGAATACAGCAGGGAAATGGTCACTTCCATGATGAAGAAGTGCTTCCGCACTCATGTCTGCTGTGAATTTTGGTCCAGTGAGTGCAAAGTCAATATAAAACTGTCAGTGCCACCCTGCCTCCCTGTATGTGTTGGGGATGATGATGTCAGTGCACTAAGACGTACTTCATACTTCACCTGCACTTGTTATCCCCCACTACTTATTGTTCAGCATTACGTACTTCATCCAACATCGCTTCCAGTGCAATTCTTGAGAATTAGTACCATGTTGATCCCACAATTTTGAGCGTGCATTAAGATCTCCACATAGTATGACAGAGTCTCCAAATTCATGTTCTATTTCCTCCAGAAAGGTCCAATCCATTTTTGATATATGGGTACCTGGATTTATATATGCACTGATGACTACAGGCTTTTCTGATTCCCATCGGTTTTTTTTTTCTAGCCTCACACCCATTAGCTCACGTGTGCTGCTGCTGCAACATTTTTCCAAGTCTATCCAGGACAGTTTGTTTTTAAAGTTTTTTTTTTGTATTATCATAGCTAGTCCTCGTCCATCATGCTTTTCAAACATTATGATTTCATCCAATTCCAATTGTAATGGTCTGTGGGCGGCACTTCTAGTTTCTTGTAGACATAGAACATCAAAGTCACATGCTAGTTTTTCAATTGTTAAGATCCTCTTTCTGGCACTGCAGCAGTTCCGAGTACAAATCCTGAAATAATCCTGGATAGTCTTTCAGCTTTTGTTATATTCCTACCTACCTTTCATCTTCTCCCACCTCTTTTACTACGCCAGCTATGTTTTGGTGGGGTTCCAATTTTAAGTCCCAAAGCCTGCACCCGAAGATCCCCAAGGTGCAAGCGAGACAAAGTATTTTGAGAACCCATAAGAAGGTATTCTTAGTGTTGAGAGGTCATAAGCGGTCACCCTCACACACACACACACACACACACACACACACACACACGCACGCACGCACGCACGCACGCACGCAAGTTTTAAAACATAAGAAGACTCGTTTCTTTTCTTGAATTTGCTGTCTGCCGTCCATCCGTGGTCACTGTCCTCGATAACACAGTCAGTCCAGCAATGCAAGGCGCCTGGCCATTAATTGCTGAAGCGAAAGCTTCAGTCAGAGCTGCGCTTCGGAGTGGAGTGATTCGGCGTGTGGTAGACCCAGTCAACGACCATGAGCAGCCCCTGCCAACGGGTCAACACACAGTGCCACTGGACTTTGCCAACCTGGAGACATGGGCGCCCTTTGAAGGAGTAGTCCACGACGCCCAGTGGGCAGACTTCGAACGAACCGAGCGGCTGTTTCGTGAGTCTATCCGAACGAACGAAGCATGCAGATGCCGTCAAGTTTGCTCACGGGGATTTTCGACCGTGGCTTCGTCTCCTAGGCAAAAGTTCAGAACGTCCTCCGCTTTCTGGAAGCGCAGCGTGACGTCAACCCTACTATGACGCCAAACGAAGAGGCGTCACAAGCTCCAGATTTAGAACTTCGCGTTCTGAGATTTATCTGGAGAGCTGTTAACAAGTTTCCCATTCAAATCGCCGAACAAATTCAGTATGGATCGGAGAAAGATGAGCTGCGGCAGAAAATCGAAAAAGCTCTTCACTACATTGATCACACCATCTTCCCAAGTCTTAGGAAACACTTTAGACATATGCGTGAAAGACAGGATCAACATAGCGCGGGAGCGTGGAAAAGCATGAACTAACGCAGCTTTGGTTAGATAATCAGAAACGTGCCATTGAGATCATCAAGAACGACAGCAGATCAGAAGCACACGACCCACTTGTCCCATTGAAGTGAACGTGTTGACGGCGTTTTTTTCCAGCAGAAGAGTGAAAAGGTATTGGAATATCCCCTCCCCCTCCGCCCTGGCCTGTCAACATCGCTCCTCTTCCTCCTGAAGAAGAACTGCAGTTGGACCCGTTCACCGAGGACGACGAAGTGATATCTGTGGTGAAATCGCTGAAGAATAACACAGCGCCTGGATATGATGGAGTTGAATATTCTTTCCTGAAAAAAACATCTGCAACGTCTGTCATTACCTTTGACGGCAATATTCAACATTTGCTGGAGAAACAAAAGAATTCCCACTGATTGGAAACATGCCACGATCACTTTACTTCCCAAAAAAGAAGGGAATGTGATGCAGCCTGGTGATTGGAGACCTATTTCCTTGTTGACGTCTTTGTACAAGATCTACATGAAGTTAGTGCAAAGGAGACTTTTACCGTGGATTGTTTCGACCGGAAGGCTGTCATCAAAACAGAAGGGGTCTGTCCCAAGAAACGGCCTTCAAGAACACACGTATTCTGCTTGAAAGCCGCAATTGAGAACTTCAAGCATGTATCAAGTCAGTTCTACACTACACTACTTTCGTTGACATCAAGGACGCCTATGGGAGCATTGATCACAGAGTGATGTTGGATGCGATGCAGAGCGCCGGCTACCCCCAGCACATCATCGACGTGACGGCGGATATCTACACCAACTCTACATTCCAGGTGCAGACGGGAGACACGTCCACGCCCAGGATTACCAGGCATCGTGGCATTGTGCAAGGCTGCCCATGGTCAGCTGTTGTCTTCATTCAGGCGTTGGGACCCGGATTCGGTGGATGGAGCAGCCGTTCACACCAGCTTCAATGCCTTCTCCATGTCAGGCATACATGGATGATGTATGTGCCAGTGCTCGCTGTGCGCTATGAGAGAGCTTACAAGAAATGATAAATAAGACGGAAACCTTCCTGCATTACACCGGAATGGAAGTGAAACACAGAAAGTGTGCCACCGTTCATGGACAACGCACAGGAACAACTGGGCCTCTACAGATGTGACTGAGAACGTCCACGTGACGCGCTGCAAGGGGAAGATACACCGATGTATGGAAAAGATGAGCCGTACCAGTATCTTGGATTTCAAACAAATCTGGCTGGAACTTCTGAGAAAGAGCAACTAGCACAGGCGAGCGAGGAATTCGAAAGAACGCTAGAAAAAATTTCGCTCTCACCTTTACCATTGTGCAAGAAAATTGATGCTGTAAACGTCATGGCTTCCTCAAAATTGAGCTTTTATTACAGCAATTCAAAATTCACAGAAAAACTTCTGAAGACTCTGGAAGATAAGATAGTTGATTTTGTTCGCATTCATCTCAAGCTAAATTCTTCTACCAATCGAGCGCACATGTTCCTTCCCCGAAAACAAGGCGGCCTTGGTCTGTTGAAACCAAGTACCATGTACTACGCCAAAAACGCATCTCATTCCTGATCTCTGTTTCTCAACAGTGATGACCAACATGTCAGAATGGTAGCGCGCAACAGTTTCCATCTCCACATGGAAAAGAGAAAAGTGCCTCACGCAGATCCAGACGACAGCAATTTTGAGGATATGCCACAGACTCCGAAGGGAAGTTAAGGAAAGGCAGTAAGGTCAACTGGTCACGGTCTCTTCCTTCGTTGAGCTCCATGAGCTGTGTGTGCGACTGGATCTAAGGCTGGAATTCGATGAAAACAGCGACAGTTTCGGAGTAGTACTCCCAGCTTCTGAGGATGGAGTAGTTCAAATGCGCTACAGTAATTCTAAACAATTGTACAGCGCAATCAAAAGAATGCAAATGGACAAGGATACGCACCATTTTCAGCAGCTGCAACAACAAGGGAGAATCATCCGGGTTGCAATTCCGGATGCGGCAATGACCCACTCCATAGGACACCTCACCAACACCAACGTCAATGACCAAATAACCAGGTTCATCAGCAAGGGGCGTCTACAGCTGCTGGAGACCAATGCAGTGAACAACATCTACTATCCTGATACTTACCGGAGAGAGTGTGCTTTGTGCGGGTTTCGTTCTGACACAAATTCCCATGCCTTGAATGGATGTCGTCAACTGAGGGGCCTCTACACACAAAGACACGACAGATGCGTTGAGATCATCAGAAAGGAGCTACAGAAATGCATTGCGACGGATTTTTGTGGATGTTTTTCAAAATAGGCCTGTCTCTATAAACGGTGTTGAAGATCTGCCAAGGCTGAAACCTGATCTATGCTTCATCGACCATCGAAACTCGGTGGCATTCGTCATCGAGATTTCAAACCCATTTGACGACGCATTCATACAAAACATGCTATGAGGGCAAATTTCAAAAGTACATGCCTCTTTGCTATGCTATGCTCTTGATGCCGGATTTAGCACGAAAGTGGTTGTTCTTGTAATAGGTTCACTAGGCATAGTTCATAAAAGAGTGGTTTCAGGACTTTCAATGTTAGGACTGCCCATAACAAAATGTAAACAACTCGCAAAATACTTGAGCATGTCTGTCATGATTGGGTCTAGGCGTGTTTGGTCAAGGCGGAATCACCTCATGAACCAGCATTGAAACTGACAGATGTTGACTTTCAAACTGTGCCTTAAATAGTATCAGCTGACTAAAGCACTGACAGACAAAGATCTGGAGCCAGCCGGAGAGA
>JADBJO010002405.1:98626-111126 GCA_016801955.1 Conus betulinus
TTGTTGTTATGCATTTGTCTACAATGTCCTGTCAAAATGGCTTGATTATGTTGATAATTAGTATAGCAGAAATGGATATAATTATAAAAATTTTACCAAAAATAATAGTTTTCGAGTATACACAAAAACACATTGCGCCAAACAGAATGAGTGAAACACTGAAAAAGTGGTCTTACTATTTATTGAATATCAGCACTAACAACTGACAGCCATATAAATCCCAAGGAAGGAATGTTGTTCTTGATGATAATCTGCTCATGATTAGGGGTACTATTTGTTGGGTAAAAAGGGGCATAATCATGCTTTTCACGGTATGTTCACTAACATGTACATGACTCATCCATTTGTTGAGTTATTTGTTAGATTTTTTGTGTTACTTACTTATACCCTTGTCTACAATTTCACATCATTCTATATTGGTTTTGTGGGTTATGATGATGGTTCACACTAATAACATGTGATAAAACAGTTTTTGTTTTGTTTTCAATGTGAGAGTTTTAGAACAATTGAGTATATAAAAGCCCATTAAACACAGCAAAAATATCTTTTGGTGTTAGCTCAACAACATTACAAACATCTGGGATTCATATTGTTGTCAATAAATGTCCCTCTGTGTAACAGTCTGTATTTTACTGGGGGTACCCCAATTCTACTAGAAAGGGGCATAATTTTACTATTTGGGGTAGGTTCAGTACCTCAATCACTGCTTATTTATTTGTTGACATATGACTTAGACTTTATGCCTTCTCTTTCCTTTTACACCTAAGCTATGGTGCTATATAATATAATCTAGTTTTTGTTGCCATTAGGGGATGGACAGGGATGTAACAAAATGGTGGTTTTACAAGAAAAAGAACAGTTTTCTGAACACATACACATGTTACAACACATAAAACCTGTACAACACTGACAAAACCTTCTGTTAGTGTTTACTCAGCATCACTATAACTATACAGTGTGGTCCAAATTGTTGTAGTATAATACTCATTGGTAAATGTTCAAAATGACAACCATGGAAAAAAAAGTCTGAAAAAAAAAAAAAAAGCAATTGTCTGTTGAAAAGAAAAAAAAAAAAACACACACACACATTGCATGCATTTTTTATCACATAAAACACTGTAGGAACTGTGTTTTTTTTTTTTTTTTTTTTTTTTTTTTTTTTTTTTTTTTTTTTACAAATACTTACATTACTGCCACGCTGTTCTATATAGGAATCCATCACTTGCCGTACAAAGTCTTGGACATAATCCTCAGGTTGTCTGCATTCCCTGCTTCATAATTTTACTCCACGTGGTCTTCTTTCACTGATGGCACTCGGTCTGGTCACAGCATTGACAAAATCATGAACACACGCACAGGTGAGAACAAAACATCACATCCGGGAACTTTTCATGCAGATGATCCAGAATGGGTTGAATCTTGTAGAGCCGGTCATACCCTGGATCACCTTCGACTGACATGGCTGCATTGTCGTTGAAATGCAGAAACTGAAGAAGAATCTGAAATACAGAATAAAAGCATCAAGATAACTAAGCAGACCCACAGTTGGGCACACACACACACACACACACACACACACACACACACACACACACACACACACACACACACACACACCACAGTAAACAGACCCACAAATGGGGGCGCGCGCACACACACACACACACACACACACACACACACACACACACACACACACACACACACGCACGCACGCACACACAAGACACCACACACAGTAAGCAGACACCCACAGTTGAGCGACCGCAGTTGAGCGCACACACACACACACACACACACACACACACACACACACACACACACACACACACACACACACACACAACACACGCATACAAAACATACACACTTACACACACACACACACACACACACACACACACACACATATTACACATATGCACAAACACACATGAACAGTATCACACACACATGAATGCAAAAACACCACAATGATACAAAACAAAATATCTGCTGTGGATGAGTGCTTCTGTGTTTTACAAAATGAACAAACCTATATGGAAAACTTGCATACAGAAAAAATAATGCTTTGGCGCACGCGCGCGCGCGCACACACACACACACACACACACACACACACACACACACACACACACATACACACACAGTCCCACCTATCCATACAGTCATTGTTTGCCATGATTATGTGGTTTCAGTAGGAAATAGGGCAAAGAAGAGAAATACAGAAAATGATATAGTCGAGGAATGAAGAATCATGTAGTAAAAACAAAAACAAAAAAAGGCAACAAAAGAAAAATAGAGCTACTTGCCTGAAACCGGTTTCTGGTCATGAAGGAACTGAAGACTGGAACTTTGTATAGCCGAAAATTGGCACAGTTGACTTTCAGACCAGAATTCCCATTCAAAGCAACAGCAAGGGTTGAAGGGCTGTGCACCTCTTTCTCGCCATTCTGTGATCAGCTGTTGCTGACCACGCCCCGTGCCACGCCCCCGGTCGCTTCCACCGGACCTTCACCGTCGTCCTGAGCCCGTACCACGTCGCGTCCCTCAAGACAGGAGGGGGTGCAGTGCTCGTTGACGGCACGCGTTCGGCTATTTCCGCTTCGTCACCCACGCTAACGGCGCTTTCTTTACTGCTGTCTTGTGTACAGAATAATGCCTGTCCGTGTGTGTGTATGTATGTGCGTGGATGCGTAAGTGCGTGTGTGCACGCGATATCATGTTTATGTACGAGCGCATGTTTGTTTATGTGTGTGTGTGTGTGTGTGTGTGTGTGTGTGTGTGTGTGCGCGCGCGCGCGCGCGCGTGTGTGTGTATATATATATATGTGTGTGTGTGTGTGTGTGTGTGTGTGTGTGTGTGTGTGTGTGTGTGTGTGTGCGTGCGTGCGTGCGTGCGTGCGCGTGTACGTGAGTGCATGGGTATGTATGTGCACATTTGACGTTCATAACCAATGCTAGAACCCAAAGTAAAATGTGGACAGTATATCATGATGATTTTAAATCTCACTGAAATATGACAGACATGACTTGCGACAGATGGATGTATTATAAAAAGTTCCACGAAGAGAGAAAAAAGAAGCAGAGATTGTAAGTGTGCAAACGATGAATGTTTAAATCGTTATGCTGGTTCTTAGGTTGCGCTCTGGCACGTTCTGTCTACACTGTACAGCAGAGCAACTGTAAGAGAAACATTAATATAACGTCGCGTAGAAGCACTACTTCATCCAAGTTTTACAAACAAAGCAATCCCACACCGCAGGATTGCACTGACGTAATGATTTTTTTTCCTCATTACTCATCACGATGAACAACAAGACAATGGCACTTAACAACACTTCAAACGTTTTTCCTTGTTGAGGTCTGTAAACATTTGTGTGATCCCAGCTGCCCGAGCGACCACAAGCATTTGCCACAGACACACAATATAGGTTAAAACAAATTTTAATGGCGTTCTGCTTTGTTCTTTCTTTCTTCATTACTTGGCATCGTAAAGTTGAAAAGACATAAAAAGGACAAAACTAAGCAAAACACAGAAAACTTAGAAATAGAATGAGTGAAGTCTGAGTGGCGTGGACGAGAAAAAAACACAAATAACATTGATTATCAACCTTTCTTGTTTGCCTTTTGAATTCCTTCATCACCTAAGAAGATCTGACCAAGACTGTACGCCCTAAATAGGGGGCGAACTATCTTTGATCTGACCACTAAAGCCCCCCCTCCCCCCCCTCCTCCCCCCCCCCCCCCCCCCCCAACATGACACCTTCGTCTCCTTCTCTAGACATCGAACGAATAAAATGAACTAAGCCTACATTTGAGAGAGAGAGAGAGAGAGAGAGAGAGAGAGAGAGAGAGAGAGAGAGAGAGAGAGAGAACTCTTATTCTCGTAGCTCATTTATCGTCTTACTGTGGTTGTGTCCCTTTCTTCTGGATCTATCTGCCTCCATTTTCTCGGGCAGAGAGACAAAGCAGAGGCCTTGCACAAGCCCGAACCTGAGCTGCAAGAGGATGAAAGTAGCATATGGAAAATCAAGTCAGAAAAGTAGCAGAACGAGACAACTTTCATTCTGATAACAAAGATCAATTTCCGAAAACCTTGCAGCAAGTTCCTTTGTCATTTTCAGGGCTTTCACGATATTGAACAAGCTGCTAAGTATTGTTGTCCTGTAACTCTTTATACCTTATACTGGCAGAAAAATGGGGTTTGCCTGTTAGTTTACATCCAACATTTGTTCTCTCTCTCTCTCTCTCTCTCTCTCTCTCTCTCTCTCTCTCTCTCTCTCTCTCTCTCTCTCTCTCTCTCTCTCTCTCTCTCTCTCTCTCTGTCTGTCGGCTGTCGGTCTGTTCGTCCATCTATTTATCATGTACTATCTAGCTACCTTAAGCATTCCTGCCTGGGTGTCTGTCTATTCTGTTTGCTTTACGTTAAGTCATTTGTCTAGACATCTATCCGTGTTTCTATGCATGTACCTGTCTGTCTCCCTATCTCTTTTGTCTTCGCATCTCTATGTATATTCACCCGTGTGTATGTGTATCTATCTGCCCGTCCGTCCATTTTAATATCTGTCTATATATCTGTCTCTCTGTCTAATCATCTCTCTACACATGTCTACCTACTTATTTGTCTGTGTCTCAATTCATATGAATGTCTGTTTATTTGTGGATCTGTCCAAACAGTTGTATTTATTTGTGGATCTGTCCAAACATTTGTAAATCTGTTCATCTGTCTATCTAACGGCTTGTGTAATGTTGATCCTTCAGTCTATGTATTTGTGTACCTGTCCATGTTCGTTCATCTGTTCACCATTCTGTCTATCTGTCCTCACACTTCTGTCTCTTTATCTGGTGACACATCAATTTTTCCCATTTCATTTATAATTTTTTTTTTTTTCGTTTCTCAGTTCATTTGTTGATTGACTATCTTACCAAGCAAGCACGCAAACAGGCAAGAAAGCAAGCAAACAAGCAAGCTACTCATTAAGCAAGCATCCATCCATCCATCTCTCTGTCCATTCATCCATGCATCTTCCATTCATTCATGTATCCACCCGACCAAAACGTTAAGGCGGAGTCAGTGTGTGTGTGTGCGTGCGTGCGTGCGTGCGTGTGTGTGTGTGTGTGTGTGTGTGTGTGTGTGTGTGTGTGTGTGTGTGTGTGTGTGTGTGTGTGTGTGTGTGTGCGTTGTTGTCGTTGTTGTTGTTTTTGTTGTTGTTGTTGTTGTTGTTGTTGTTTGTTGTTGTTGTGAGCCGAACTTCACTGAGCAGAGTGGACAGACAGATTCGATCGGTCACACTGATCACACTGAGTTTTTGATCCCTGCCTTACCCCGCACCCCCTCGATCTCCTCCCACCTCTTCCACACCCTGTCCCTCTCTAGCTGCTCCAAAACTCCACTATTTGCTTGCTTCCTTGCAGCCTGTTTACACGATTCACTCAGGTTCGATGGGATGGGAGGTGTTTGTGCGTGTGTGCCTAAAATGAAGGAAGCAGGTGCTTCTCTTTTCTCTCTCCTCTCTCCTCGCTCCCCCCCATCTCTCTCGATCTCTCTCTCTCTCTCTCCTCTTTTCCACACCCTCTCCCTCTCTCTGCTCCAAACATCCCACTATTTGCTCTGCTGTGTCTTGTGTGGGGCCTCTGTTTCCCACGTGTCCTCTCCCCCCCCCCTCCTGTGTGTTGCTCGGTGTGTGGAGGTTTTGTGCGTGTGTGCTAACTCCCTTCCTCATCTCCTCCCGCCATGTGTCCCCCTCCTGTCACTGAGCCCACCTCTCTCTCCCATCCGGCAGCTCTTCCTGCTCCCTCTCCTCTCTCTCCTCCCTCTCTCTCTCCCTGCTCTCTCCTCTCCTCCTCTCTCTCTCTCTCGCTCTCTCTGTAAAACGACTCTCTGCGCAGCTCTCTCTCTCTCTCTCTCTCTCTCGTGTGAAGGGTGTGTGTATGTACATGCCGCAAAGGAGCACTCCATGCCTTATTGTATCCACAAACCAAGATCAGTTCTTGCGTCCTTGTCCACCTTTCGTCCAGAAACGGAAAGAATCCTTCAGCATCGCCGGTCTGTCAAGTAATCGGTAAAAACGACTCTAGATCGCTTGATCTAACCAGATCGCAACTTCTTGAAAAGCTGCAGAAACTTCCTCCGTCAAGATCGAGTAATGATTCATCTGTGTTCCACTCCCTAGCGTCCTGCTCTGGCACCTGAACTCTAGCTAAGGGAACACTGGTGTTACAAAGAGAAAACTGGTGTTACAAAGGGAACACTGGTGTTGTCTGTTTGTGATTGGTATTTTCATTTCTATTGCCATGCTGCCTGCTTCTCATTATGATTCGATATTATACACCTTTCCTGTAATAACTGGCAGTTTGGGAAAGCACTTGAATTTCGTTTTTTTTTTTTTTTTTTTTTTTTTTTTTTAAAAGTTTTGGTATATTTCTGGAACATATTTTTGTTCTCTACCCATCAGAGTTTGCCCCTTCAAAATAATCCAAAGAATATTAATCAATACTTGTACAGATACCATTGTGTTAAACGGTTTGGCTGCCATACAGACCACATCCACTGGTCATTGGTTGGAACACGTGATATGTATTAATTTCCTCGTTTTCAGTAAGTAAGACCTGTCGTCTGTGATATTGAAGATGCTACACGAAAACAATCCTGTAAATAAAGGAGACATTCTAGTTTACGAAGTCTTTGCTTTGATTGCAGAATTTTCACGTGATTCCCGATCGTACGATACACACGATGTGTGCCATGGCGCCGTAATGTCTTATCGTGACACATTACAAACGATTCATACACATGATCCCCTCCCTACCATACTCAAGTTCCACCAGTGTTCAGCGAATTCTGTTGTATTATATACAACTGCACCATTGTTCAGTGATACGCCATTTGTACCATGCATAAACTGTACCACTGTTCTGAGACTCCCTATCGGACCATGCACAAACTGTACCAACATTCAGTAAGTCCCTATTGTACTATACACACGCTGTAAGCTTACTACTGTACGTTATATCGCCATCGTACTACACTCAAAATGTACTACTTTTCACTGATTCTCTCTATCGTGTATACACAAATCATACCAGTGTATAGTCAGTTCCTATTGTACAATACACAAGCTTTGTCCGTGCGCAGTGATTTCGTATTGTACCATCCACATTATATCACTAGGCCGTTACTTCCTAGCGCACCAGACCCAAACTGCACCACTGTTCAGTGATTCCCTATCGTTTTATACACCTATCGTTTTGATTAAAGAAGTGAGAATCACAATTAATTCACCAATTAAGCGTTTAAATAAATCATCATATAAATGACTGAAAAAAAGACACCCAGCAGATAAATAGACACGCAAGCAGATATAGACAGACAGACAGACAGAGACAGACAGACAGACACACTGTTGCATCATAACACTGCAGCGATTCCGATTCCGATTTTTTTTTTTTATCGTACCATTCACAGACTTTACGCTTCGCAGTGGTTTGATACTGCACCAACACAAACTGTACGGCCGTGCAGTGATTCAATATTTTACCACACACAAACTGTACGGCCGTACAGTGATTCAATTTTGTACCAACACATACTGTACGGCCGTGCAGTGATTCAATATTGTACCACACACAAACTGTACGGCCGTACAGTGATTCAATATTGTACCACACACAAACTGTACGGCCGTGCAGTGATTCAATTTTGTACCATACACAAACTGTACGGCCGTGCAGTGATTCAATTTTGCACCACAGACAAACTGTACGGCCGTACAGTGATTCAACATTGTACCACACACAAACTGTACGGCTGTACAGTGATTCAATATTGTACCATACACAAACTGTACGGGCTGTGTAGTGATTCAATATTGTACCACACACAAACTGTGCGGCCGTGCAGTGATTCAATATTGTATCATATACAAACTGTACAGCTGTGCAGTGATTCAATATTGTATCATATACAAACTGTACAGTTGTGCAGTGATTCAACTTCAGCAGGTTTAAATTATAAACGGAAATATCCAACGCAAAAAAATATTCATCGCCTTCTTTCTTGCGCTGAACACAGAAGCGATCAAAGCTAAGTGCATTTTCGTTAATTGTTTCATGTTTGTTGCACCTGAAGAAGACTAAGAGGTCGAAACGCGTTGTGGTTTGTCTTGTGACTCGTTTGTGTCCACGTTTCTCTGGGCGGTTCGCTGACATTTATTTAAGATTTGGAAATATCCAAAGTAAACAAATGGTTTCAGTTGTAAATGGACACCTACCAAAACCAACAAATGTTTACACTTACAAACGGAAATCTGCCCTGATGTATCAACGAATTCATTTGTAAAATGAAATTTGTTAGAACAAATGTGTAGTTTCACTTGTAAATGGAAATATGTCAATGGTTTCACAAATAACTGAATATACTTTGATTTGTCACTCACCGGTTCAAAATGTATAGAACTGAAGAAATGCACTTTGACACAAGCAACCCTTTTCAGGAAGCAAGTCAAAACATGTACGCAGTCAAAACGCTCGACTAGCAGTCATTAAAGGTGTCAGCTTGTCTGGTACTGACATGCTTCTCGCCATGACTGTCTGTTCAAAGCAGCACGACATGGCACAGTAGAGGGTGATCGTTCCAGAAGCAGACCAGAGAAGCCCTGTACTGAAGGACTGGGTTGTATACAACGTCTCTGCCCCTGTGTTGCACATAACTGAGTATGTAGGGCTGTAGAGATTCCTTATTGCTGAAGCAAACGCATAACTGACGACACCCATAGGTGCTTCTGTCAGGAGACGATGCTGGTGAATATAAATCGATAAAACTTCGAAGCTTATGTTGTGCAGTAGCCATCGTTGCATGACACGGGCTGGTAGTTTTGGGGTTCGAGTCCCATCATCGGCAAATATCTGCGATTTTTAAAGCCCAAGGCCGTCAATGTCCATAGTCATTTCGTGTTCTTTCGGTTCAAGTGGAAAGACGAACATCACGGCCGAGGTTGATCCTCTTATAAGATGAGTCCTTGAGAGTGTTTTGGGAAAACTCCAGCCAACTCTGCAACTAACGCTGATACATTATGAACGGAGGCTTATAGGAGATATGTCATGCAGTCTAAGATTAAACTAAAACTCAGAAGCATCATTTCATGATGATAATAATTCCCCTTCTTTAATTCTCAAAGTTTATGATCTTTCGTGACCTGCTTTCTTTGTGATCTCTGTTCCAATTTCTTCTCCACATCGTGCATTTGGTGGGTACATGTCACAGTGTCCACTGTCTATTCATTTCTGTTATGACTTCATGTCAGAGAGTTCAGTGTCCACCCATGTCTGTGCCAAGTTCAAGTCATGGTGTTCATAGTCCATTAATGCTTTTGGTGAATTCATGTCATAGCGTTTCCTGTCCATCTACGTCTGTGGTGAGTAATAGTATTCACTGTCCTTTTGTATCTGTCGTGAGTTTATCCCACCGTGATCACTATCCATCTACGTCTGTGGTGAGTTCGTGTCATAGTGTTAATAGTCCATAAAGGTTTGCGTTGAGTTCGTGTCATAGTGTTAATAGTCCATTAATGTTTGCGTTGAGTTCATGTCATAGTGTTAATAGTCCATTAATGTTTGCGGTGAGTTCATGTCATAGTGTTAACAGTCCATTAATGTTTGCGGTGAGTTCGTGTCATAGTGTTAACAATCCATTAATGTTTGCGGTGAGTTCGTGTCATAATGTTACCAGTCCATTAATGTTTGCGGTGAGTTCGTGTCATAGTGTTACCAGTCCATTAATGTTTGCGGTGAGTTCGTGTCATAGTGTTAACAGTCCATTAATGTTTGCGGTGAGTTCGTGTCATAGTGTTAACAGTCCATTAATGTTTTGCGGTGAGTTCGTGTCATAGTGTGAACAGACCATTAATGTTTGCGGTGAGTTCGTGTCATAGTGTTAATAGTCCATTAATGTTTTGCGGTGAGTTCGTGTCATAGTGTTAACAGTCCATTAATGTTTGCGGTGAGTTCGTGTCATAGTGTTAATAGACCATTAAGGTTTGCGGTGAGTTCAGGTCATAGTGTTAACAGTCCATTAAGGTTTGTGGCGAGTTGGTTTCAAAGTGCTCACTGTCCATTCATGTCTGTCTGCGGTGAGTTCATGTCTCAGTGTTCAGTGTCTGCAGGTGGGCAAGGACAGTTGTCTGATGGACTCTTCTGTTTGAAGGAGATGCTCCCTCGCAATGGTTGTGTAACTTTGCAGTTATTTTCTTAAGGAAGGAATGAGTAGATGTCTGTGTATTTAAATACGGCAGGCAGCACTGAACACTAAGGGATTTACTAAGAAGCAGGGCAATGTCTCTCGCTGTGGGCTGCCCCATGAACATTTGAAATGGATCTGATGGCAACAGGGTATCTAGAAGTCACGATCTGGATAGGGCCCAGCCCCTTGATAGTGTAAGGTGCTCATGGCTGAAACACTTATCTGGAGGAGACATGGTGTTCTTCCTTGAAGACCTTCTGCTGGTAAGTTCTTCCTAGAGGTTCTTTCCACTTGATTGTTTCCTATCTGTTGCTGGTGCTGACGGTGTGGCAGGGTGGTTTTTAACTCTGGCTGTGTGAGAGTGGGCGTGTGTGTGTGTGTGTGTGTGTGGACATGAGGCAATATGAGATATGGATGGGGAAGGAAGGTGAAGGAAAAGAGTGAGGAAAAGGGACGAGTTGAGTGGGTGGGGGAGCGGGGAGCAAAGGGCAAGAGGAAAGGTTATGTGAAGGGTCAAGAGATGGGGTAAGAGAGGGGGGGGGGGGGGGGGGAGAAGGGATGACCAGAGTGAGTGGAGCGTCACTAATGCCACTGAAAAGACATGGAAATTGGAATAGGAATAAAGCCAACTTAAAAACTGTTCATGATTCAGATCGGGCCAAAGACAAATGGTTGAGAAAAAAAAAAAGCTTGAACACAAAAACTTGAGCACTGCTTCCTTACACTCTATAAACATGGTTATCAGTGACAAGACGAGAAACTCCAACAAAACGATGACGAAACGCTGCACGTGTCGCCTTCACCCTGGCAGAGACATCAAGAAAACACCAGCAGCGTACCACTGACATTAGGACAGCATTGGAATGGCTTTGCCATCTCGTGTGTTGTCTCGGCCGCTGCGTTCATCAAAGATAGCACCGATCCTCCATCTCCAGCGTCATTGACAGGCGGATCTCCGGCTGAACAGAAAAGGCCAGGAGTGACGGAGGTGGGAGTGGGAGTGTGGAGAGGGGTGGGGTTAAAGGGGTGGAAGAGATGAAGAAGGCCGCATAAAATTACTGGAGCGGTAGACGAACGATTGCAGGACAGAGGAGGTGGAAGGTAGTGAGAGAGATGTAGTGGGTGTAACAACTTGAAATTGCGTGGTGGACTGGAGAGGAACGGAACAACGTAGAATGAGGGGCCGCAATGGCGGCTTCAGAAGCTGAAGAATTGCTCGCTGGCAACGGAAATGTTGAAACAGGATATCAGATTATATTTAAACAGAGGAGTCATTGATATCGATATGAAGTGCTTTTTGTCTGTCTTCTCTTCCCTGACCCTCGTGGTATTGCTCTCACGCTGTTCGTTTCAGCTCTCACATACACAGCCACAAGCATGTTTGTCCCATCACATGCCGTCTACAGATCGATATTTAGTCGTCATGAGGCAGCCTTCCAGAGTAGTCTTTACAGTGCCGCAACTTATTTTGGCGTTGTTCAGGGATGCCTGTTTTCAGCCAACACAGCTGGCAAATCAGTTATTATGTCCCCAACCGACGACAGTGATCATATGGTCACGGATCCACCGTGAGTTATGATCATTACACGGATGATGAAGGTAATGTATGGGGTCCCACTTTGGTCGCAGACTACATGGCAGGGTTTTATTATACGCTTCCGGTCATACCTCATATCCATGTGTCAACTAGGCCTGACAAATAAAATTTCGGAGTGCTGATCAGGAAATTTGAGCAGAGCTTTAAAGACGCAGCACCCACTGAGCAGATTAAACTCCGCTGTGTGTTTCAGTTTTCTTAATGTTATTCCATAGCAAACTTAGCGCTAGGTAGAATCTAGCTGGGAGGAAAATCCCACTAGTAAAATGAGGTTGGGGGTGGGGCGGTACTGGGACTGAACTGTCGCTTAGCTTCTTTTTCATTCGCTCCAAAGTCTTCGACAGATGATGTGTACCACCTTTTGTCTGCTTGTACGATTCATATGTAGCGACTCTCAAGTATATATTTGATGATAATTAAGGCTTTATGGCTCTGTCTGATGACGTGTTCACATTTGAGAGACTTAGGCTGAAACGATTTGACCCTTGCAACATTGAACAATATGAATCGAAACCTTTGTCGCAGCCTTTCCGTATACACCAGCTGCTTTCTTGAAGAGAAAAAAAAACAAAACTTTGCTTTAGATGAGATTTGGTTTGGGATGTTTTCATCCAGGAAGTCCTCTTTCAGGCGATCTTTCTCGTTTCTTCCTTTCTATCCTCCA